>PVIH01004847.1:0-45949 GCA_004025045.1 Sigmodon hispidus
GATGGATGGGGTGCAGTAGGGGGAATGGACTAGAGATGGATGGGGTTTGGGGGGAATGGATTAGAGATGGATGGGGTGCAGTGGGGAGGCATGGACCAGAGACAGATGGGGCGTGGTGGGCTGGGCAGGGAGCAGATGTATGGGGGGGAGCAAAGAGCATATCAGAGGAAACCTGGGATGTAGAAGAGAAGGAAACCGCAGTAAGGACATCTGGGTTTCCAGAGGATGTAGGGCTTGGAAGGGCACACCACTGAGACCTCTGCCCAAAACTCAGAGGATAGCACCATCCAGAGGGTCCAGGAACTCACAGGGAATTGTTGAGAAGACCCCAGAAAACAGCCAGCTCCTGGAGAGTCCGTCCTACCCCACAGCTAAGGAGTGGGCTAGCAGTCCCCAGACACAGAAGGGCGCACAGTGAATATCCAAAGAAAGAGGTGAAGGCAAACAAGGCAGAGACGAAATTTCCTCCTCACCTTGGGGCTCCTCAGCCCTCCCCAGTTCCCCCAGGCACTGTCTGTCTGGATACCTCCATCCCTCCATCTCTCTCTCTCTCTCTCTCTCTCTCTCTCTCTTCTCCTCTCCTCTCCTCTCCTCTCCCCTTGTTTGGAGCAAAGAGAATGACAAGTTTGAACTTGTCCTCAGCTTCCACATAATCGGTGGCAGCAGGCAGGTCTGCTGCAGAGGGAGGCGTTCAGCAGAGGGATGAAGAAGGAATCTCTGGTGACAGCAGTGCTGGGAGGGACCTCGTAGGGGGATCATCTGACCAACCTTTCTGTGGCCTCCACACCATTCCCATGACCCGTGTGCTCACCTCCCCCGTTCCATCTCTCGCATTATACAAGGGGCCCCCAAGGATTCCTCTTCCCAGCCCCCCAAGGGCAGTGCCCTCTCCGCATCACCTAGCCAATAAATCCACCTCATCTAGCTGGGGAAACAGTCCAACTGGGATGGGACCGGGAAGCCAAGAGGAATCTGTCTCAGGACAGCCAGGACAGGAAATCCATCGCCTCTGTCTGTGTTCACTCTCTTACTTTTCCATTTAATCTCTGCTAAAGGAGAGGCTCAACTCTTTCCCCAGGGTAGGAAGGAGTTTGCCCAGAGCCAGACCCACCCCCACCCCAGCTGATGCTGGCTGCCATTGTCAAGGGTTTGAGAACTGAGTCATTCTTAGGAAGAGCTAAGAACTTGGTCATTGCCCAGTTCTCCTGGGTACCCTGGGATGATAGTTTCTGCACAAAATTGTCTCTGGAGCAGGACTTTGAGGCCTGGTACAATCGGCTCACAGCAATTGAAAGGGGACAGTGTCCAGGCCCGAGACTTGCTCCTTTAGCAGCGTGTCTCTATTTTAAACTTATAGTCTGCTGCCTGTGAGGTTAGCCGTGGAAGCTGGCTTGGAGATAGTGTACAGAGCCTTCTGTGTGTCCTAAGATGATCGTGGGTTATCCTCTGCCTGTGTGCAGAGCACTAGACCGCGTATACAGGACCGAGTCAGTGGGTTACCTCCAACACCCACAGAGCCTGACCCGGAGCCAGGCAGTTTTAGCTGAAGGACTCAGATCTGAACATGAGGATTGTGTCCAAAGGGTGGGATTGACTTAGGGGTAAAAGTTCGGAGGACGTTACTTGGTCCAGAGTGCGAGCCCATCTCTGAGTTCTAAGGTGCAGCCCTTCCAGTCATTCCAACACCTCTCGCCCTCTTTGTCTCCCCGCCGAGGTGCGCATGCAGACCTGCTCTGCTCGGCCCTCCTGGCGTGCGAGCGCGGGGGGCGCACCCTCGACTCCCCCGCTAGCTCCCCACGGGGAGAGCGGGCGAGCCGGAGCCCCGGTGCTGTTTGGTCTGGAGCGGAGCGGGGGCTTGCATTGATCCATTGATTGTGCGCGGTCTGCGCCTGACCTCCCTGCTCCCGGGGAAGCCGTCTCCATGGAGACCGGGCCCGCTCCCCCAGCGCCGGATTGTAAATTCCTGCAGGCAGCGGCCCGGCAGCTTGGGGAGGGGGCCGCGCGCCCGGGCGCGCAGGGGGAGCGGCCGCCACGCCGAGGCCCCCTTTGAAAGAAAAAAAAAAAAAGGGCACGAAAAAGGAGGTGGAGGAGGAGGAGGACGGAGAAGAGAAGCAGGAGGGGCAGTGGGAAGGGGAGGAGGAAGAAAACGAAAAGGAGCAAGGAGAGGAGGAGAAAGAGGAGGAGGAGGAGAAAAGCGAAGAAAAACAGACGGAGTCCAGGAGACGAGAAAGCAAGGGAGGAAGAAAGAGGCAGAAAGGGCGTGTTTAGGCGCTACGTCTCCCCTCCCCTTTCCCAGGTCCCAGCTCCGGCTCTGTGCGCTCGCTCTCCGGCTACAGCTCCCCGCAGGCGAAGCTGGGCGTCGGGTGCGATTGCCCGGGCCGCCCCTCGGGCCGCCGCCCCGCGCCTGGCCGCGCTCCCCACCGCGCACTCCCCACGCCCAGCCCGGAGCCCCCGCGGGGCGCCCTCCAGTCCCCTCCGCCTCCGCCTCGCGCCCTCCCCGGGGCTGCGACACCCCCGCGGCCCCGCCGCACGGAGCTCCAGGCCATGGGCTCGGGGCGCGTCCCCGGGTTCTGCCTCCTCGTCCTGCTGGTCCACGCGCGCGCCGCCCAGCATGGCAAAGCTGCGCAAGGTAAGGGAGGCGCAGCGCGGGGTTGCGGGGCTGCGGGGCTGCGGGGCTGCGGGGCTGCGGGGCTGCGGGGGCCCGAGCCAGGGCAGGTGCTTGAAAGTGCGTGGCTGTCAGGACCCGGCCCTGTGCCCCGGAGTCCCCGGCCAGGGCCAGAACCTCTGGGCGCTGCGCGCCTGGCGAAGCGCTTGGAGGAGCCTGGGGCGGCCAGCAGAAAGGAGCATGCACTCCTAACCGGCTCTCTGCCCTCTAGCATCTTCTCTCAGAGAGTCTTCTCGCAAACATTGTTGGGGACTTCACTTGGAGGCTTGAGACCTAGGTTTAGGAAGTTTTCAGCCATGCCTCACACTTAGTTCCCAGATCCCCTCCCCGCACTCAGTCAGGCCGAAATTTCAAAGTTGCTGTCTTATCAAGTCTAAAGGTGTCAAAGAAAAACAGGCTCTTTCGCGGTGAAACTGACTGCCTGTCACGGGATGGTAGGGGGCAGAAGGAGAAAATGTCTGTGACTGGCTTCTGGCACGCACGTTGCGTTTCTGTCTTTTGGGGGGGAAATCTCTTTCGTCTCGCATGGCTTTCATTTCTTATCATAATATTTATTTATTAAGGCCCGGGGTTTCCAATTCCATTTAAATCCAGGTCAGAATTGCATTAAAATAACAAAGTAAAATTCCAGGCTGGGAGTTCTGACAGATCCCTCTAGGAATTAGAGAGAGACTGCGAGGCCCTCCTGCCCTGGTCCCTGACCCCGAGCTCACTGCCCAGCCAGTCCCAAGGCTGCGCTGGCAGAAACCAGGCTGGTGTCCCACAGTTCTCTGGGGACAGCCTCCCCTCCCCCATTGACCTGCTGCACCCCTCCCCCCACGTTGTCCTCACCCAAAAGAGATTTATATGGACAAAAAGAAAATTCCTCTTAGCAAGATTTTACCCGGGAGGTAGATTGTCTATTGTCCCGGGGGCTCCCAAAGCCAGCCAGGGATGAGGAGGTGTCTGAGCCAGAAGGAAAGTTGAACTTGGGAGTTGGGGAAGTCTGAGTGTCTGGCAGTCAGTCAGGTCACCCTGTGCAGAGGGGGCCTAAGCCCTGGAGTCCTAAGGAAGCCGTTGTACGCCACCAGCTTTCACTGTGTTCCTAGAAGGTGCTAAGTCAACACCACCCGCCTCCCCCAAAACACAGTCTCTTCCCTCGGCCCCTCCAACCTGTCCATTAACATAATTAAACCCTGGAGACCCTCAGCTGTCAAGTACCAGACCCCACCCCAACCTCCTTCCAGATCCAAACGGCTTCTGCTGCAGCCCGAGTTCCAGACAGCCCGCTGCCTGGAACAGCCCCTCTCCCCACTGTGGATTTGCTTGTGTGTTTTCGTAAACAAAGCTGGCTTTTGTAGTGCACGCTGACTTACTCATAACATGGAATTAGCTAGGGAGTTTAGTCTGAGGAAGGAACAGATTTCAGGCAGTAATCTAGAGACAAGATAAAGGCCTCTTTCAAGTTGGAGCCAGTGTCTGGGGTGGGGGGAGGTAGGAGAAGCAGCCTATTAAAAGGGGCCCCAGGTGCAGCTAGGGACCCCCTAAATGGGACAGATGTGGGAGGAGCTAAGGCTCTTAGGAGATAGGAGTCAGAATCCTTCTAGGGACCCCAAGGTACCTTCTTTTATTGGACACCCCACTGGGTGCCAGGGGATGCTCAGCTGGAGGGAGTACCCCCCCCCAACAGGTCCCTGCTTATCTCAGCCCTAGCTCCACCTGCCCTGAGGAGGCTTCTGTAACTTGGCATCTGCACCACCCCCTCTTAGGATTTCTGAGTCTGGCTGGGATTAAAAGGGAACCTCTCATTAACCCTACCATTCAGGAAATCTGTGAAACCCTGTCCATCAAAGGTTGCCTAACAACAGGTTTGCTGGACACAGGGCTGTGCTGGGACTCACATTTGCAGGTAGATGCTGCAGGGAGGGTGGGAACTATTTGGTGTGAGCCTTACAGGCTTACCCATGGCGCTGTGAGCTTGGAGAGGCCTCCTCTGCCCCCTCGACATATCTCCCATCTATCATCGTGGCTAGGAAGTTCGCCTTTGATGCCACATGGGTCTCAGTGGAACTCTAGAGGGTCTGTAAATTGCAAACACTCTCAGCAAGCATCTTGAAATGAGCTGCTGCACCTCTGGGGGCATCTGAGTCTCTGGGAGCATGAAAGCCGTGTGATGGGGTAGAGGATAAAACAGGAACAAGGATAAGGATAAAGAAGGAAGAGAGACAGGACACTGACTCCAACCATGTCTACTGGGACCTAGTTCTTCAATCAGGAATGCTGAAAGTTTTGTCCCTGTGGATGAGTGGGTGGGTCAGCTAGTGGAACTGGGGATGAGTGAGCTTGCCGGGTACATAGTTTTGAGTGGTTTTCAAGTGCCTGTCTGTGTGTCTTAAAGTAGACAGACTGGATAACCAAGATAATTGTAAACTTAAAAGCATTAATTTGCTTTGCTTTTTTTTTTTTGAGGGGTGGGGGCGGGGCAGAGGTAGGAGGACAGCCATGGTTAAAAAGACCTAATCCTCACTTAGGGCTCAGGTTGCAGCTGAATGAAAAGGTCTCAGGGCCTCCAGGGGAACTGGTCCTGTCCCCAGGCCGGCTCTGTGGCAGCCAGCTTGGCCATGTAGTTAACCTGGTCGTTTCCTTTCCTTGCTGGGGATAGAGTTTTGAGAAAGTCACCCATTTAGAAGTCACAACGCTCCTGAGACTGAGAGCGTTCATCTGGCGGGGAACAGTGTCTCTCTGTCTCTGGGTCTCTGTCTGGGTGTATGCGTCTCTCCCCTCTCCCCCACCCTTCTCTTCCTCTTTAATGTGGCTGTTTCCTCTCCTCCCTGCTTCTCTCGGCTCCTGTGGCCAGCTCCACAGTGAGGGGACTGTTCCTCCTAACCCCTCCCTCCAAAATATGAAATGAAAACCATAACCGTGTCAGTGGGTGAGGGTGGCTCCTCGGGCAGCCGCTGCTGCTTTTGCCCCATCGAGGCCCTACTGGAGAGAGCAGACAGACGAACAGACAGACACACCCACCCCACTCTTAGATCCTGTTTTATCAGTCTCTCTAAGCTCATTCTCATTTTTAGGAAGCCCTCAGACGTCCCATTGACCTCTTTCTGTGGCTTGCCAGAGGTGGCGTGTCATAGGTGTAGCTGGGGGGGGGGTATAAATCACCTCTGCTCCCCTCCCCCAGGCTCTAGGGTAGAGAGGGAGAGGAGGGGCCATGAAAACCGGGGAGCCACTACAGGTAGAGAGCAGGAGAGTAATCAGGAGCCCTCAGATGAGACTGCTTTCTGCTTTCCAGAACCTTCTGGAATCTGAGAACCGGTTTGAGACGTGAACAGCTAGGACCTGTTGTAAACGGGGGCAGGCCGCCGAGTGTGAGTTTGGGAATGTGAGGTGTGCATTTACTGGAGTGTGTGAACATGCATGTGCATGACTCTGTATGTGTGAGCACATGTGTGTGGCACTCCGGTGAGGGGGAGGAGGCGGGCAATGTGTGCATTTTGTTTTAGTTGGAGAAGGGAAGTAGAATGGCTTGGTCCGGTGCCTTGAACTGAGGGTGGGGGAGGGGACCGCGTGGCTTCAGATCCTCTGGAGAAGGTGGAGGTGGGAGGAACATGCTGCCAGAACCCACCCTGGTCTCCACCGCCTGCTTTGGTGTGCGGGCGTGGGCCTCTATACCCCCTTAGCACATGACCACTCAATAAGAAAGAGTTCCTGTCAGGGCTGGAAACTGCTCTGAGGCTGGCAGTGCTTTCGGGAGGCCCAGACCTGGGGAGACAGGAGTCTGGGAAGGAGTGGACTGCTGGAGCCCGGGAGAGGTGAAAACAGCCAGCTCAGGGATGTTTGCAGGGGATGAATGGGCTACTCACCTGGGCAGAGAAGGGACATTGACTCTCTGTCTGTAGACTGGCCACTCTCTGCCCCACCAGCCTGCAGGCTGCCCCACTCAGGTGGCACTAGGTGGGTGGAAGACAGAAAGATAGGTGTGAGTGATCCTTGACAAATGCAGCCTAATGGCGGGGACCTCTGGTGTAATGCCCATGTTACTGAACTCATTCAGATTGGTGAGCCTCAGTTCTGCAGCCCCACCAGCCCTGGTTTTTCATGGCCAGGCCCTCTCCGTGTGGACCCTGTTCCATTCTGCCTGCTGGAAAGCCTGGTCACCTGGTACTTTTCCTCTCTTCCCATATCTCAGTTTCCCCGAGTAGGATATTCCTGTGTCAAGTGAGCAGCTGGCCTAGAAAGCAGCCCTAGCTAGACGCACTGGTACATGTTTCTGTGTATGTGCACATTGCAGTGCCCAAGACCAGCCTCTGACCAGCCCCTGGATCTCCCCCAGCCTTCCTTCCTCAGACCAAGGGCTTGGCTCTGGATTTGGAGCTGGACGCTACAGTTGGGTTTCAGAATTAGGACAGTGGCCCCCTGAACAGGGCACTGGGGGCCTTGGTTTGCCGATGGTTTTCCCCTGTGACAAATCATAGTCCCAGAGAGCTGTGGGCTTGCATTTCAGAGCTTTGTGCCCAGGAGTGTCTGTCTGGTTGTGGTTTCGACAGTGGCAAACTGAGGGCATGGTTACTGACCCATAGATGACAGGGTAAGGAAACAGGCCCAAGGAATCTGGGGTGAGGTGCAGCACCAGGCTATGTAGACATGGGGGGTGTGGGAGTTGGTAAGAGTTGTGGGAGGATGGGGTGTTAAAGGGTAGACCCTGGGGGGCAGGTTTAGAGAGAGGACGTTTTTTACAAGTTTCTAATTATATTTATTTGGAGTTTTCCTCTGGCGGTTTGAAGCTGTTAACAGCAGGAACCTGTATCGCTGGTGTTTGTTTTTGTTTCTGACCAGCTGCTTGGCCCTAGAGTGGTGAATCCCACGGCTGGCCTGGCCTGGCGACACCTGCCCACCACTGTGCCTGCCCACCCTCTCCTGGCCTGTGTGTCTGCCCGCTCCCTGTCTACCCCGGTGTCCTCTTCTACCTCAGGGCCTCTGTATGCTGGCTCTTGACCACCAGCCAAATTCAGTTCGATTCCATCTCATGCTCTGCGTTGGTTGCTTGCTTCAAGCTGAACTAAGTTCTGAGCTGGGGCCAGGGGAGGTAGAGACCTATCTCTCAAGTAGAAGGCTTTTAGGGGCCGGTATGCATTCTGTCTTAACATTGGCTATTGGTTCTTTCCCAGGATAACCTCATTAGGCATTTCCCCATCCATATATAAGACATGGCCTGCAGCTGCCTGGAGGGTACAAAGGAGCCCAAGATCCTCCTATCCACTATGCCCAGGCTCTTCTGGCTCTGTATTCACTAGACCTCAGTGTGCTGTCTTTGTGTGGACTCTTAGAAATCTTTATACGTGTAAGCATAGGGACACTGCCACAGCATAAACGTGGAAGTCAGCGCATGGCCTCAGCTGTCAGTTCTCACCTTCTGCCTGCTTGACACGGTGTCATGGGTCACCATGGCAAACTCGGCAAACCGGCTTGCCATCTGGGCATTCTCCTGCCTCTGCCTCCCTCCCGTTTTGTTTCTGATGTGCTGGGATGAGAGACGCATGCTGCTCAGTCTAGTTCCACATGGGTTCTGGGGCTCCCAGGGCAGAGCCTTATGCTTATGCAGCAAGAACTTTTCACACTGCTATCTCCCAGCTCTCTCTCTCCTCAGAACAAACACCCTTGGACACTTCTCTTCCCAGACTGTCAAACGCTCACAGGAAAGAAGCAGGCTTCCTTTTGGGGTACCCTACACCCACCCATCTGTTTAACAGATGCCTACAAAGTACCTTTCCTAAACTGTTACCCTGTCTCATTCACTGCTGAACCCTTGGCACCTGGCACACTACCCTCATGCGGGTACCTAGTAGCCATTTGCTGAGTGGTCAAGTGTGTGCACAGCTCTGCCAGGAGCATCGTGGGTTCAAAGATTCAGAAGGCGTGGCCTCAAGGAGCTCAGCACTGTGTTACCTTGAAGCGAGCATCTGAGAGACTACTGGAGGATGTGAATACTAACAGCAAGCGTTTTGAGCACTCACTGTATGCCTGCACTGTGGCACTGAGTGCTTGGTGGCTATTAACTCACTGGATGCTGGTAGCAGCCCCCCAGATGGTGCTGTGACTAGTTTACAGGGAGCAGGCATGCTCAGGGGCTGGTGCAAGACCACACCAGCACAGGCTAAGTCTGTACTGGGACTGGTACAGTAGCAGTCCAGGGCCTCTGGGTCTGTCATGTTGCTCCCTGCAAAGTGCCTTCCTGCTCAGACAAATCATTTACATTAGCTGAAAAAGATATCCCCAGGTTTGCCCAGGAAGTCCTGACTTGGTAGGTCTAGACACCCCTTTGGTCTTTCGAGGTCCCCAGATTTCAGTGTGCAGCCTGAGCCTAAACCAAACCACACCCAAGAGCATCACTTGGCTTGCAGCTGGTAAACAGCTGTGCCCTAAGAGAATGGACAAAAGCTGAGGCTGCCCATGTGTCCCTCAGAGGTCCCTGCAAGGACTCATTCTGGGCTGGCAGGTGTGTCGGGAAAAGAGCTTTGGAGAACTGGCCGAGAAGGAGGAGGAGGAGGAGGAGGAGGAGGAGGAGGAAGAGGAGGAGGAGGAGGAGGTGCAGGGTAGGAGGATTTGGGGCCCTGTTTCTTGCTCTGTGCCTCAGGCCAGTTTGCTTTAGAAGACGCCAGCCACAGTTGGAAGGCCCCTTCTTCAGCAAGCTCCCAGCCACAGGAGAAATGGAAGATGTTCCGAGAGACCACTTCAGAGCGTTAGCTGAGCAGCTCAGTGTGAACCAGAAGGGCGGGCTGAGTCCCTCTGGGCCCAGGAGCTAGGAGGACAATTCTGAGGGAGGCTTGGAAAGCTGGAAAGGGTGGGCCTGGAGCAGGAATGGGAAGGAGGGGGCAGGTAGGGTGGCTAGTGGTGGAGAGGGAATAGATCGGGTAGCTCGTGAAGACTTCTGGAGCAGTGTGCTGAAGACGGTAAGCACTGTCAGTGGGGAGATGGCTGCAACCGGGAAAAGCCTGAGGCAGCCAGCTGGCCTGTCCTAGCTATGGCTCAGCTCACCTCCACTCTGGTCCTGGAGAGCACTTAAGGGGAGGCAAAGGGAGAGCCTGGTGCACCAGGAGCCAAGCCCCAGCAAATGGAGACAGACATCACTACAAAGAGGGACTTTTGGGGGAACCTCCGTGTTTGTGGGCCACACCCAGAAGTGTTCCTTACTCAGAACCCCTGGAGCTCTGCTGTTCCGTGGAACTCTGTGCTGTTGGGAAGTTTCCCATCACACCGCCTTCATGAATATTTAGCTTATGGCTGGTGTCTTTGACATGAGATAAAGCAAAGCCACGTAGCTCATGGATACTGCTGCAGTGAACAGAACAGACCTAGACCCCCTTGTTCAGTCTTCAGCTTCATACAGCTCAAGCTGCTGGCGTTAGACGCCTCCTGTCACCCACGTACTTTATGAGGCAGGCCAGGAAAATTACTCTCATCATCTCCTCACGGCCTCTTCTAAGGAAGAACCATCATCCCCATTGTATGGGGGGGGTGTCAGGACTGAAAAAAAAAAAACGAGAAAGAAGCCAAGTGTGGTGGTCCACCACTGCTATCCCAACACTAAGGGGTTGGGGCAGGGGGATTATGAGCTGAAGGTCAGCCTGTGCTACATAGTAAAGCCTGTCTCTTAAGAGAAAACTTATGATAAAGCCTCCCCAGAGGCGTGGTAGAGCTAATCTTGCCCCAGCATTGGCTCCACTGTTGATGACCTTCCTTCAATGGGATATTTCTTCCTTCCGAGTCCACCCTGTCAACTGCCTCTTGCCACCCACAAGGTCACTCTGACTTGGTCTATGAACCTGATCTCCATGCCTCTTTTTACTCCATGGTGACTGCTGAGCTCGGGTGAGGTAGGGCAGCACGTGTGGACAGTCTCCTAATACTCAGAACTGTTTCAATAGCTGAGTGACACACAGAAGAGCAGAATGGATCCAGATCTGAGGCAGGGTGTGAGGGGCTTCCATCTCAGCCCTAGACGCACCAGAACAGAGGACAAATGGCCTCTTTTAGCTCAGGCTTCTGAATGTTGGCAAACTACAGAAATTGCCTGGGCTCAGCATACTCTGCTCAGTCAACAAACATGACGTATCTTGAGCTGGATTTGCTGGGTCAGTGACAAGGCCCAAGAATGTGCATTATAACAAAACCTACATTGTACCTGCCCCCTCCACCCCCACTCTTTTGCTGCTGGTCTTACATTCATATACTTTGTGTACTTTTTTCTAGTCCACAGGTGGCCATGGCCTCTTCCTCCTCAGACTGTGACAAGGCTCTGAACCATAGTTGCTGTCCTGCCTGGGTTGAGGACCTCCTCAACCCTACCTGTTTTTGCTTCCTGTCATCTGCCTCTCCTGGCTGGCCTAAATCACCTGTGTGTGTGGTTCTGAATGTAATGAGTGCCGCAGGGAACCCCTTTCTGCTGAATGTGACCCCCTTCTTTACATTACTTCGGCTTCATGGCCTCTATGATGTTGTCTTTGACTTCCAGAGGTTCTTTTCTTTTCTTATTGATTTATTTATTGATTTATTGAGTTTTTGAGACAAGGTTTCTCTGTGTTACAGCCCTGGCTATCCTGGAACTCTCTCTGTAGACCAGGCTGGCCTCAAACTCTCAGAGATCCACCTGCATCTGCCTCCTGAGTGCTGGGATTAAAGGTGTGTGGCACCATGGCCCAGCTGGAGGTCCTTTCTTAATCACCCTCAGTTTTGCCACTCTAGAGAAGCCTCTTCCTTTAGTGTGGCTCTGTCTGCCCCACCTGTTAGAGGGAGAACTTAGCGTTGGAACAAAAAGACCCAGAACTGGAGGGCGGGGGTGCTGTCTGGTCAGTGGGAACGCTTCCAAGCTTCAGGATGGCTGGCCGACACCTGCAGCTCCTGATCCTTCTGTTGGTAGCTCAGGGAAATCTTCCTGGCTGGAACTTGGTTCCTCCAAAGCTTCTTGGTGCCATGGTGAACAAGTAGGAGCAGGCTTGATCTTTTATCTGGATTTTTGAGACAGGGTCTCACTATCTAACCTGCCTCTGTCTCAAAGTACTGGGATCACAGGTGTGCACCACATACTGGGTAGGACAGGTCTGTCCTGCAGTAGATTGTGAGGCAGATGAGGATCCCACATATGCCCTGTCTTAATTACTATTGACTGGCTGAGCAGGGAGGGACATAATCCCAGCATTTGGGAGAGATGGAGGAAGAGAAATCAGGCATTGAAGCCACGCTCAGCTATGTAATGAGTTCTAGGCCAGCCTGGACTACATGTGATCCTGTCTAAAACAAACAAGCAAACAAAAAAACAAACAAACAAAAACACCGCATCCTCGATTACTGGAGACAGCCACCTTTGAGGAGGCTAGCGACTCCATGCCTGTCTCTCCCTCCCGTCAGCCTGATGCTAAGAAAGATAAAATAATTCACACTGGGCTGACCATGTCTAACCCGTCAAGTGTGCTATTCAAAGTAAAGCCTGTTTCAGGGGGTCGTTGAGCTGTCATTGGGGTTTGACTGTCTTTGAGGCAGGAAGGGTTTGTTCTGAATTCCTGAAATGTTCAAAGGGATGTGAGGGGCCTCGGGTGCACGCTGACTGTCTGGAGGACTTTGACTCTGGAGAACGCTCCTTCTAAACTTCCTTGAGAGGCAAGTTGAGGTTCTCACACGCCCTCCTCTGCCCCTGCCAGATGTGGATGAATGTGTGGAAGGGACTGACCATTGCCACATTGATGCCATCTGCCAGAACACGCCACGGTCATACAAGTGCATCTGCAAGTCTGGCTACACAGGGGACGGCAAACACTGTAAAGGTGAGGCTAGGAGATGCCTGCGGGTGCCTCGGGGGCTGCATCACTCTTCCCAGAGGGCACAGTGCTCTGGTTTGTATCAGAGCATTGCACAGACCAGCTGCATAGCTGGTGGGAACACTGCACAGCCTCAGAGCCACATAGCTGTGTAGAGTGGGCACACCTCAGTCGAGACACTAAGGCCTGAAAGTCCCTGAAGCAGGAGCCTGTACTTGTACCTTTCAAGTCATTTTCTAAGGATGGGACCAGTGTGCCCAGTGGGAATTCACCCACAAACAAGCATATCTTCTGCTATAACTAAAACACTGAAAAGTAGCCTAGGAATATTGTTCTCAATGTGTGACGCTGAGTACAGATGAGGCTTCAGTGGACAAGGTACATGTTACTTCTTGTTGGCATAATAAAACTGAGAACGATAGTTGCCCCCTAGGACCTGAGGGGTATTGGTTCAAGGATTATACCACCTCCCAGCAATACCACAATTAAAAAAAAATGTTCAGAAAAAAAAGTTCAAATTCTCTATATAACACGGCATAGCTGTTTGTATCTTACGAACATCCTCCAGTGTGATCTCTCTGTGTGCAGACGTGGATGAGTGTGAACGGGAGGACAATGCAGGCTGTGTACACGACTGTGTTAACATCCCTGGTAATTACCGATGTACCTGCTATGATGGATTCCACCTGGCACACGACGGACACAACTGTCTGGGTGAGCAAGGGACGCTTGTTGGTCATTTGGTGTGGAAGGGGACGTTTATCAGCATCTCAAGCACGGAGGAAAAGACCGTCAAAAACACCTGAATTAGCCAATGAGGACTAAGTGGTGTGGCTGCTGAGTGGAAAGCATTAGAGGCGGTTTTCTCAGGCCAGGGCCAGGGCCGAGGATGCTGGGCTTAGCTCTGTGCATGGGGAAGATGAGTTGGCTTCTGTCAGAACCTGTGGGGCCTTGAGCTCGTGAACTAGCCTCTGGGAGCCTTAGAACCCTCAAGTGCATCAGTGCCCTCCTTTGAGGCTGCAGGGGTGGGGGGCGGGGCTCATCATGAGATCTTGTGTCAAAGCTCTTTGCTGCTCTAACTGAGAGAGGCACTAAGCAAACAGGAGCACCATGCTCTAACAGAGAGAGGCACTAACGGAACAGGAGCACCATGCTCTAACAGAGAGAGCACTAAGAGAACAGGAGCACCATACTCTAACTGAGAGAGGAACTAAGCGAACAGGAGCATCATGCTCTAACAGAGAGAGGAACTAAGCGAACAGGAGCACCATACTCTAACTGAGAGAGGAACTAAGCGAACAGGAGCATCATGCTCTAACAGAGAGAGGAACTAAGCGAACAGGAGCACCATGCTCTAACAGAGAGAGGCACTAAGGGAACAGGAGCACCATGCTCTAACAGAGAGAGGCACTAAGCGAACAGGAGCACCATGCTCTAACAGAGAGAGGCACTAAGCGAACAGGAGCACCATGCTGATACAGCTGATGGTGCTCCTCTGGGTCCTACAAGTTTCTGCTCCTTGTGGGTAATTTTATCGCTAACCCCCAACCCCCCCGCCCTGTCTTTAGCCTCACCCACCCCAGTTCTGAGCCCCAGTCTGCCTGACGTCTCTTGTCCCAGGAGTTCTGTTACTGATGGAATCCCTGGGCACTGAACTCAGCTGCAGGTTGCCATTTTTGAGAGTTCCTCAGACCAAGTGAGATTTCCCAAGTTGAAAATCTGAGGTCTACAACACGGTTTGAGATTTGAATTCTCTTAACTTTCTCCTTGGTTCTGACACGGCAAAGGGAGGGGCAGTGGTGGCCAGATGACTTGTCAGATGCACCATGACCTCGGAGCCCACCCCCTTATGCAGAGGTGCATGTGACCATCACTGCCACCCTCTGTCCAGGTTCCTGGCAGCCCTTCCCAGTGGCTGTCTTCTCTACCCTGTCACCCAGGAGATCCTTTAGGGACAGGAAATGAAGCCCTGGGTACAGGAGAGGGCACCGCATGACTGTGCATCCCAGCTTCAGTTCTTTGGCCTCTGCTGGGTCTTTCTAACCCCAGTTCTTACCAGGAACTAACCATAGAGACAAGAGAGAGAGAGAGAGAGAGAGAGAGAGAGAGAGAGAGAGAGAGAGAGAGAGAGGGTACTGAGAGCGTCCGGGTTACAAAAGGCTGATTAAGGTGTGGACTCTAAGCCTCAGCCATCCCTTTAACTCTTAGGGAACACTTGAGAAAACTGTTCATGTTGTGGGCCTCAGTTTCCCCAGGAAGAAGCAGAGGATGGAAGGGCAGTAGCCAGCATAGAGATGGAGTCAAGATACAGAAGGGAGCTCTCAGGGTGAGCTTGGCCCTAGGGTGGTGCCTTGGGGGCACCCTATTGTTCCTCCTCCACCACCCAGGGTGTGGCCTGGCCACCTTCCCCTCCCCTTCCACACCACACTGCCAGCCTTTGTTTTGTTAAACCAAAATAGGAGAAAAGTTAGGGACTATGGCAATGAGCCCAGGCTGGGGTGGGGGGAGGCGGAGGTTGTGGCCTGTCCACAGAAATGGTCCTTGCCTCATGAGGACTTGTGACTCAGCTGTCCTTTGTACCATCTTCAGAGGCACAGTTGAGGCCTCTGCGGACAGAGCCATTTTCAGGTTCCCTGATTTCCCGGCTGCCCCTCACAGCCATGGCCAGCCAGTGCGGCTGATCTCCACCCCGTCTTCACCAATGTTCTTCTCACTCTGGCTTCTCTCCTGGACTCTGCTCTCAGGCCCAGAGTTCTTATTTACTTGAGAGTTTGTGTGTGAAGTCATGTATGTTCTGTGTGCCACATGCCTGAGGTGTCTGTGGAGGCCAGAAGAGGACCTTGGGTCCCCTGGAACTGGAATTACAGGAACTCAGGTCCTCTGGAAGAGCAGTCAGTGCTCATAATGGCTGCGCTATCTCCCCAGGTTTGAGGGGTCAAACCCGGTCCCTACAGTGTAGGAAGGGGTCCAGTCCTCACCTAGGCTGGCCAGTTGTGTGCTCCCAGCTTACTTGAGCTATGCCCTACATGCCTCTTCACAAGTGATGGGGACTGCTTGCTAAAGGCGGCCTCACATGTGTATGGGGTTGCGTTCTTAAGTCTGCCCTCACTCTTTGGTACCTGCTAGCACAGCCCCACCCACCTATCCATCACCTGTCTTGCACAGATGTAGATGAATGTGCTGAAGGCAACGGTGGCTGTCAGCAGAGCTGTGTCAACATGATGGGCAGCTATGAATGCCATTGCCGAGAAGGCTTCTTCCTCAGTGACAACCAGCACACCTGTATCCAGCGGCCAGAAGGTCAGCCCAGGCTTGTCTGCTCGGCTTCCCTCCACACTCCATGTCTCCCCCTCTCGATTCCTCTCTCGTCCTTAACTTAGTCACAGCCTAAGGGCTCCATGCACACAGACTGTACTCGAGAAAAATCTGGGGGATAAATCTGGGACCTGGTCAGTGTAGAATGCTTTGGGGCATTCTCTGGTCCAGCTGTGATGCGCATTCCTGTTAGTGAGCATTGGTCTGTGAGCTGCCCCTTACCAGGGACAGCCTTACCAACGTCCCTCCCATGGCAGGGATCGGGAAGGCTGGCAGACTGCAGCATGGGGTGTATGCTGCCTGCCCTGTCCCTAACCTAGTGTGCTGTCCTGCCTGTGGTAGGAACTTAATACAGTTTGTGGCATTGCCAGGAGTGCTGGCACACACTTTTAATCCCAGCACTCAGGAGGCAGAGGCAGGTGGATCTCTGGGTTTGAGGCCAGCCTGCTCTACAGAGCAAGTTCCAGGATAGCCGGGGCTACACAGAGAAACCCTGTCTCTCTTCCCCACAAAAGTGGCATAGTAATTATCTATGCTAATTATTTCCCACGTGAGCAGTCTGATTGCAACCTTTCTTCAGGTTTCCAGTCTCAGTTGCTCCTTGTAGTTCCTTAGCCCCAACTCATCGCACCCCTCTGAAGCCTTCAGGGGCACAAGGAGCACCACCCTCTCCTCTCCTCTTTTTAGAAGGTATGAACTGCATGAACAAGAACCATGGCTGTGCCCACATTTGCCGGGAGACTCCCAAGGGAGGCATTGCCTGTGAATGCCGCCCTGGCTTCGAGCTCACCAAGAACCAACGGGATTGTAAACGTGAGCCATATGAGGGTGGGGAGAGTGGGGACCGGGGGGTGTGGGGTCTCAGCAGCCAAAGGGCAGGGGTGGAGGAAAGAGGACAGAGGTCACGGAGGAAGGGGCAGCTCTCCAGCCCTGCTGACCCGCTGCAGGAAAGAAAAGCAGGCTGAGGGGTCTCCTCCCTCCCTGTATGCAGTGACCTGCAACTATGGTAACGGCGGCTGCCAGCACACATGCGATGACACCGAGCAGGGTCCCCGGTGCGGCTGCCATGTCAAGTTTGTGCTCCATACTGACGGGAAGACGTGCATCGGTGGGTGAAGCTAGGGAAGAGGGACGGGGTGGGGACAGCGGCTGGGAGGAGAGACCCAGGGGATCTAGGCGCTGGACATAGTAATTGCTGAGAGGATGAAGACCCATATGATGGCAGGGATGGCTCTGGGAGACCAAAAGCCACACTTGACCCTCTGCCCCTCCCGGCCCCCAGGAGTCTCACCCTCCTCTTCCTCCCAGACTGAAGTATTGCCAAACTAGGGTCCATTAGCAGAAGTGCTGGTCAACAAGACTGCAGGCATGGCTTGAGGAACTCCGGGGTGGTCATCTGAGCAGTTGACCCAGGCCCTGCTTGACTGGTGTGGTGTGGTGGGGGTCGCCACAGCCCAGTATCCCCACTGTGGAACAGACCAGGAAATACTGCTTGTCCCTAGAGCGGTTAGCCACGGGCTGACAAGTAGGGTGGCTCCCTCCTTACCCCCGTAAATCTCCTTCCTCCGGGTGGGTCACCTGCTGCCCCCGGCCTACCTCCCACTCAGCATCCGATGATCCTGGCTCTCCACTGTGCCTGTGGCTGCCCACACCCCTGACCTGCTGCCGAAACCCTTCTCCTCAATTCCTCGGCCTGACCTGGGTGTCCAGATAACCCGGAATGAGCTCATTTCTTAACTTCACCTTTTGAATTGCCTACATTGCTATTCCTTCAGTGGTGAGACGGACTGGACAGTGTGTTCCCTTAGAGAAGTGGGCAATGTAAGGGAGGGCTTTGGTGAGGGTTGAAGCAGCCCTCAAGCCAGGCATGGGCAGGCATGCTTGCTCTGTGCGCATGGGCATTTGTGAAGATATGTCCGTCTGGTGGGCCACAGCAGGCTAGAGAAGGAAAGGTAAGCACAGGGTCTCTGTGAAGCCCTGTGTGTCCACGACAACTTCGGGTTAGGACCTGCTCAATCCCTCGTCCCCTGTCCACTTCAGCCACAGGACAAGGGAGCAGACGGGCTCTTCCAGGGTTCCCGGCACTGCTCCGGATACATGTGGGTGGAAAGTTCTGCTCTCTCTCTCTCTCTCTCTCTCTCTAACTCTTCAAAGACCCCCTAAAACAGGCTCAGGTCTTCCTATTGCCTTCTTGCTGGGCTGTTGAGCTCCTTTCAGTCTCTTGATAGGGCTAATTCGTCTGCTTTGCAAACCTCCCACCACCCTTTGGACACATTCACATATCCCTAGATTCTTCCAGAAGAAACTGCATGTGGTCTCTAGGGAGAAGAGATAGCAGCCCAGTGGGGAAGAAGCGGGGTTCCGTCTTGCGTTTCTGTTCGGATGGTCTCAAACATGGCTGCTTTTTGAAAATGCCCTTATCAAGCTTGACTTCTCTAACCTAAGACCCATTGCATCGTCTGGGTAGTAGCAGCAAAGCAGGGCAGACAGAACAAGAGAGGTTGTTCCTTTCTCATCTCTCACTCTGCTCTGAGGGAGATGAGCTTATGTGTCATAGCAGGGGGAACTATCACCGGGATTACTGCGACACTGGATTACCAGTGGGGAGACAGAGAGTGTAGTGTAGTTAAAACAGAGGGATTTGGGATGTGGCTGAATGCAAGACTTGATGTCTCATGCCACTTTGCCTCTGACATGCTGTGTGGGGCTGGACCCACAGCTGCTCTCCCTGAGACTCAGAATCCCTGTTTTATAGTCACTTGGGGTGGGGCTGATTTCTCTGAGGGTACCAGGCAGGATGAGGCTGAGGAATGAGGCTAATCTGAGGTCCCAGGGCCCAGGACTCGCCACATGGGGCTAGTGGTTTGAACCTTCAGGGTGGAGGGCACAGGGTGGACCTGGGGCCCAGTGGGCTGCAGTGGTGCCTGCCTGCCCCAATCTAAACAGCTTTTTTACAATGTCAAACAGGGGAAAGGCGGCTAGAGCAGCGCATGCCCACTCAGGCCGTTTCTAATGGTAAATATGTCTGCTCTCCGCTTGCTCTCACTGGCTTGCTAGGGAAGGGTTAACCCGCTGAGGCTCCCACTAACTGCATGCCCAGCAGGATCCCCTGGCAGTGCGGGCACTAGAGCCATCAGGTGGCAGGAAACCTGGGTCCCTAAGAGCTGGCCTGGGAACCTTCATGCCCATCACCTTCCTAGTTCCTGTCCTTCCTCTTCTGTTTCTTCTTCTAACACCCCATCCGCTTCCCAGCCCTCAGCACCCTCTGTCACTGCACCTAAAGTCTCAGCCAGTGCCATCTCATCCATCGTTCTCACTATGCGACCGAGATAAGGTGCATCAGAGGTGGATGCTGTCCTCTCTGTGGGGTCATCCTTCTTGGGTTCCTACATCATCCTGCAGCAGCTGCTGTTCTCTGCCTGCCATTGGGTTCAGCAGACCTAAGTTTGGATCCTGGCTCTGCCATGTTCTCACCAGCCAGTCTCAAGTGAGCCCCGTTTTCTCTGACCCTCAGCCTGCTCTTCTGCAGGAGGAGGGAGGGAGCGATAGGCCTCCCACGGTTATGATGACCTGTGGTCAGTGCCTTGAACAAAGGACAGGGCAAGCTATGCCCTCCTGCTACTCTCCTCCCTCTATGCAACTGTCCTGCAGAGGTGGGCAACTCCATCCAGCTCTGGGCCCACCCTGGGTCCTCCAGAGGATCTTGTCCAGGCCTTGGTGACCCTTTCTCCATACTTAGAGTACTTTTGAGGGAGACTGGACTTGAACTACTCGTGGTCTGGGGAACCTCAGGGATGACACACTGGCTGCTTCCAGACCAGGCCATCCCAGGCAGAGGTGGGCTTCTTTTGGAGCCCTCACCAGTGACAAGGGTGGGCCTGACATCCAGATTCTGAGAACAGCTCGCTCTCTTGCGCCATGGAGGCCTTGGGATGCTGATGGGAGAATCACTCCAAGCCCCGACCTGCGCTCCTGGAGCTGATGGCTTTTCCCTCTGACCCACTCTCCAAAGCAGCTGTTTAAATCTATTTCCTTCCTGCTCTGGCCTCTCAGCGCACTGAGAACCGACCAGAGACTTAGCTGAATGAGGCTCGCTCTCTATCTATCTCTCTCTTCTGGGTCCTTCCGATCCTGTCCTCTAGCCCCCCCCCCCTTGAACATTATTTCATCAGCAAAATAAAAGAGCCAGCCAGCCAGCCAGCTTATTTCCAGGTGGATGTGAGGGTTTGAGGAGCGCAGTTAAAGGTGGGTGACCCAGCTTGGCTATCTCCTGTGAGGCAGGGTGTCAGGTCTCAAGTGTAGGGAGAGGGTGAGTCGATGGGCAGGCCTCAGTGTCACCAGGCGCTCTTCCCAACAAACCTATTAGGAGACCGTCCACCGTGAGCCCCCCACCCCCAAGATGGGAAGAAGCTGGTCTGTCTGTCCCTGGCAGGCAAAACCTCCTAGCTTTCATCTCTCCCCTCCCCCAGCCCCACCCTCAGCACATTCCTGCCTGACAGCTCCGGCTTGTACCTGCCTCACTGCTGTCCACCTTGTTTCAATCAAGTGGGGGGCTGGGACGTGGAGCGCTCCGCTGCACTTGTGAGGGGCTGGGCCTTGGGAGGAAGGGGAGGCTGGAGCCTGGGGAGCCTGCTTTAACGCTCCTGCCTGCCGAGCCTTCCCTCGGGCCCCGCTCCCCATCACCCTACACACATCTCCCTCAACAGAGACCTGCGCGGTCAACAATGGAGGCTGTGACAGCAAGTGCCACGACGCAGCGGCCGGTGTTCACTGCAGCTGCCCAGTGGGCTTCATGCTGCAGCCGGACAGAAAGACCTGCAAAGGTGAGACCTGAGAGCAGAAGCATGGTGACCTCTGCCCAAGGATGAGGTGGGGACAGAGATGAGAGAGTTCCTACACAAGCCAGCCGCCTCAGCGCCACCCTTACAAAGAACCCAGGACAAAGCTCAGGGGCGTCTCCTGTCCGCCTCTCCCATCTCAGCTGTGCTCTGCGGCCTTCCAGGCCAGGCCCAGCTCTCAGCCCTGTCCCCGGACTCCTCACCCTGAATGAACATCTCCATCCCTGAGCCAGAAGGACATTTTTCCTTTTTGAACCTGCATTCCGCAGGTCTTCCCAGTGGCTCTGGAAGGATACCTTCCTTAGAAAGGCTGTTCTGGGGAAGAGTTAGAAGACATGAGGGCCTGGCTTCCGGGCAGCGGCCCCAGGCTGCTTAGTGCAGGGTGCTGCTGTGCCCCAGATTCCTCCTCCGTTCGTTGTACCTGCCTCGGAGATGTGCTGTGGGGATGGATGAACTGTATACAAGTTAGAAGAACTTGGTGCACGGGGAACCTTTAGCTTAACTGTAATTACGGTTTAAGCTCCCACACTGGCCATTCTACTTCCCTTCTTTCCATTAGCTGGGATTGGTGGGCCATAGGGAGGAAGGGGGAGGGTAGCCATTTTGAAAATGATGACTCATCATGTCTGCGTGCTCTGGTCATGAGAAGTGGGGACTGGAAAGCAGTGCCGGCTCCTTCTTTGTGTCTTTTGGCCCAACAGCTGCGGGAGGGGGGGAGGGCTGGGGCGACAGGTCAGCCTGCCGCAGCTGAGAGGTTTCCTGCTGAGAAGGACTGTTGACAGGTTGGCTGAGAGGGAAGCCCCTGCCCCCTCCCCTCTGGAAGTGCTGAGTAGCCTGGGTCCTGTCTGCCACCAGCTAGGGGAACTTGACCTCAGGAAGGAAGCTGCTCACCGCCCCTTTCCCTGTAGTACCAAAAGCTGCCAGGCTCTGAGTTTCTCCAGACCGCCTAGTCCGGTCCCCGGCCTGGCCCCACTCCTGCTCGGCATCTCAGCCTTTTCTTTCTCTCTCTCCAAAGTCCTTTCTACCTAGCATCTTTGACGGACTGCTCCTTTCCAGCCAGTCCCTTAGGCTCTCCATATAACCAGGGCCCCCAGCTCAGCATTCCTGATGCAGCCTTTGTGACCGGCGTCAGGGACGGAAGGGGTGCCTGTCAGCTACAGAGTGAGGGATGTGGGCTAGCCTGGAGTTCAGGTGGCCTTCTGTTTCCTGATGGCCAGGTGATTCCTAGACTCAGCCCCAGAGGGACAGAGAGTGACAGCCGGGTTAAAGGGGGCAGGCCAGGGCCCTCTGATTTTTCTTGTCTGTTTGAGGAAGAGATGTTGTCTCCTAGTCTTCCTTCTGTTTTGTCTACCGCCAGACATAGATGAGTGCCGCTTAAACAACGGGGGCTGTGACCACATCTGCCGCAACACAGTGGGCAGCTTTGAATGCAGCTGCAGGAAGGGCTACAAGCTCCTCATCAATGAAAGGGGATGCCAGGGTAAGCAGGTCTGGGGGATCTTCCTGAGAGGCCCTTAGGTGTGAGAGCTTCAAGGATGCTCAGCTAAACTCCGTGGACAGCAGTGTCAGGATGGACACGGGAGCACCTGCCCAGCAGTGTTAGGATAGACATGGGAGCACCTGCCCAGCACAGTGTTAGGATGGACATGGGAGCACCTGCCCAGCAGTGTTAGGATGGACATGGGAGCGCCTGCCCAGCACAGCAGTGTTAGGATGGACATGGGAGCACCTGCCCAGCAGTGTTAGGATAGACACGGGAGCACCTACCCAGCAGTGTTAGGATAGACATGGGAGCACCTGCACAGCAGTGTCAGGATGGACACGGGAGCACCTGCCCAGCACAGCAGTGTTAGGATAGACATGGGAGCACCTGCCAGCACAGCAGTGTAAGGCTGGACATGGGAGCACCTGCCCAGCAGTGTTACACACAGGCAGTCAATGGTGCTCCCTGCTTCTCAAAAACCAGCTAGCTCCATGCTAAAGCATACAGCCTGGCAAGGGGTGAGAGAGCTTTTATTCACCTCAATCCAGAATCTTCCAGATGTGGCCTGCGGCAGCTAGGTCAGGTTCCAGGCACTGACGACAACCCCAGGTGGAGGTCACTAGTTGGTCCTGCTCAGTCACACATCTGGAAGAAGTCCAGGGTCTCTTTCAACTCCAAAGTCCTTCACCCGAGCATGGGTTGGACAGACCCCGTGTCTCAAAGTCCTGCTCTTCCAGACATAGACGAGTGCTCCTTTGATCGAGCCTGTGACCACATGTGTGTCAACACACCAGGAAGCTTCCAGTGTCTCTGTCATCGTGGCTACGTGCTGTACGGCGTCACTCACTGTGGGGGTAAGCCAGCAATCTCATGCCCTCCCACTCCCGGCCACCTCAGTTCCTCACCTCTCCACCCTCCGAATGTCTGGTGTCCACGTGCTGGCTTGTGGTAATCAGAAATCTCTGGGTGCACGTGTCATGTCTGTATCCAACATGGTAGGAAAGAAGGCGGCTTCCCGAGGCCAGCTGGCAGACAGGGTGCCAGGGAACAACATCCTGCCCGCAAGATGTTTATTTAAAGGTTTCAGGAACCTTAGGCTGGCCTTGAACACACCCTGAACTCCTGATGTCCCTGCCTTCAGTCTCCAAGGGTTGAGACTGGGTGGACCACCACGCCCAGACTCCGCCTCCTAAATTCTACCCTCCATCCCCATCACTATTCCCAGAGACCCACCCTCAGGTCTCTAGCTCATTGAAATGGGCACCCCGCTCAACTGTGTCTTCAACTGGTAGAGAGAAAGGGTAAAAGTGTGAGCTCTCCACAGGCCAGAGACCCCTTTGATATCTCTGTAAGAATATTTAACATGAGCTCTCCCTGCTTGACAGATCTGTAAATACACAATAGATGTCTCTAAGGTATTTCCTCATCTGTGTAACTCAGTGCGTCTGCTCACTCGTTGGTGGCCCAGTCCCTGGGTCCTACACTTCCACCACCAGTCTGTTTTCCTGCTCCTCCCACAGATGTGGATGAGTGCAGCATCAATAAGGGAGGCTGCCGCTTTGGCTGCATCAACACCCCTGGCAGCTATCAGTGTACCTGCCCAGCAGGCCAGGGCCGCCTTCACTGGAACGGGAAGGATTGCACAGGTGTGTGGTGCCCTCTGCTGGCCGGACCAGGAAATGCTGTTTTCCGGGGAAGGTTGGGGGGCTGGTAGGAAGATGTGAGGGAGAGGAGGGTGGGAAGAATGTGGCCAGCTGGGTTAGGCAGGCCATTTCTTGTTAAGATGTGCCCAGTCTCCTTGGGCACATCTGTAGTTCTGCACACGGATAATCTCTTTTTCCGAATTAACCATCTGAGGGAGAAGGTGGGCAAGGCACGTTCCCTGCTCAGGCCTTGGTCCTTTCCTAGAGCCAGTGAAGTGTCAGAGCAGACCTGGAGCCTCAAAAGCCATGCTGAGCTGCAATCGTTCTGGCAAGAAGGACACCTGTGCCCTGACCTGCCCCTCCCGGGCCCGCTTTTTGCCAGGTATTCGGGAAGAGGGGCTTGGAGAGCTTGGGGGAGAGGCTGGCTGTTCGGCAGCTCCTCTGTCCCCCTGGGATTCCTCCAACCGTTGGAGGTTGGGAGGCGGTCAGAGCTGTGATAGGCCCCTTCTCTCAGAGTCCGAGAATGGGTTCACGGTGAGCTGTGGTACCCCCAGCCCTAAAGCCTCTCCGGCCCGAGTCATCCACCCTGGAAACAGCACCGCCTCCAGCTCTTGCCATGGTGAGCACCAGCCCAGATGCCCCCTTTCCCTGATAGCACAGTTAGTTCCGTTTTGCACCCATGCCCCTGGTCCGACTCTTTCCTGGACCTCGTGTGTTACTTTTTGATTCTCTGTCTGATACCCTTGGCTTTCACGATCCTGCTCTCCAGCTAACCCTTACTGCCCAGCTTTGAACCACCTTCCACAGCAGCCTCCCCTCAGCCCCCAGGCTGTGCTGAGCTTTTCTTAACCCTCCAGAGGCTGCAGCCCTATCAGTTAAACAGCGGGCCTCCTTCAAGATCAAGGATGCCAAATGCCGTCTGCATCTTCGAAACAAAGGCAAAGTGGAGGAAGCCAGCAGAATCCCAGGTCTGGACCAATGGGTTCCACCCAGCTGTCCCCTCTGTTTGGTCCTGTCTGTCGATTCACTTGTACCGGGAACTCCAGACAGAAATGGGGAAGGAAAGTCATTGTAGACTAAGGCCTGAGAAGGTTCCCAGTCCCTCCCCTGGGTAGACTAGACAAGGAGAGGGCTGCAGGCAGGGGTGGGCTGCTCAGGGATGCCCGGGCTCCACAGAAATGAGAACTGAGAACCAGGACAGAGAACACCATGTGCAGTGGGAGCCCCTGAGTTTGAAGTTGACAAGGCCTCTGTTCCTAGGTGGCACCCCTTGCTCTGATTGCCAAGTCACCTTCATTCACCTTAAGTGTGACTCTTCTCGAAGGGGCAAGGGCCGACGGGCCCGGACCCCTGGCAAGGAGGTGACCCGGCTCACCCTGGAATTAGAGGCCGAGGTCAGAGCGGAAGAAACAACAGGTGGGCCTATGGACAGGCTGGGTGGAGGGCCAGAGAGGAGGGCGCCAAGCCTGGGTCCCCAAAAGAGGGGTCAAGAAGAGGGCTCCCGTACTCGTGGCTCCTGCCTGCCTCTCCTCTCCCGGTGGTCTTGCTCCTGCTGCTGCTCCCTGCCTTCCCTCTGTCTCTCTGTCTTGTCTGACTCTTACGACCATCCATCCCCAGCTGGCTGTGGGTTGCCCTGCCTCCGCCAGAGGACTGAGCGAAGACTGAAAGGATCCCTGAAGATGCTCAGGAAGTCCATTAACCAGGACCGCTTCCTGCTGCGGCTGGCAGGCCTCGACTATGAGCTGGCCCACAAGCCAGGCCAGGTAGCTGGGGACCGAACAGAGCTGGCGGAGGTCTGCAGGCCTGGGCAGCACCGAGCGGGAACCAAGTGTGGTAAGAGAGCTTGCTGGGAAACCAAGGATGTGGGGAGGCAGAGAGGCCCAATTTGGCCGTGGCTCAGAGCTGAGGAGGACCCTTTGCCTCAGGTGCAGTTCTCAAACTGAGGCGGTGAAGACTGATGTCTGTCCTCCCTTCCTTGGTCCCTGGCTGACATCTAGGACACCAGGCAGGGCCAGCAGCCCTCCTGAACATAGATTTGACCTCCCCACCTCTCTAAGCAGGATTCTGTTAGTTCCTTGACAGATTTTCCCCATATCTAGAAGAGTGGGAAGGGAGATCTTAGGCCTGGGTGGTGGGAGATGGGGGATGGCTAGCGCGGCCGACTCTCCCTCAGTCAGCTGCCCGCAGGGAACATATTACCACGGCCAGACGGAGCAGTGTGTGCCATGCCCAGCGGGCACCTTCCAGGAGAGGGAAGGGCAGCTTTCCTGCGACCTTTGCCCTGGGAGTGATGTCCATGGGCCTCTTGGAGCCACCAACATCACCACGTGTGCAGGTGCCAGGGGAACAAATGACAAAGACCGGGCTAGGGTGGGCACTGGGATGACCATGGGCACGGGATTTTCCCAAGGGCAGGCCCAGGCTCCAGGCCACTTTCCTAGTTGAGGTCCTGTTTGTATGCCCCTTTCCCCTAAGACTGGGGTGACCCCATGGAGTGACTCAGGAACAACCCCATCAGAGTTGGACCCTTGCTTCATTGCAGGTCAGTGCCCACCTGGCCAGCATTCAGTAGATGGGTTTAAGCCATGCCAGCCATGTCCACGGGGCACCTATCAGCCCGAAGCAGGACGGACTTTGTGCTTTCCTTGTGGTGGAGGCCTCACTACCAAGCATGAGGGAGCAATCTCCTTCCAGGACTGTGACGCAAAAGGTGAGGAGGTTACTCACTCCCCAGGGTCCCTCCTGGCCTCAACTGCCCTCCAAAACTTTCCAGTCCCCTTCGGAGACCTAAGTATGTTATTCCACCATATTCCCTGAAACCTAACCAAATACACCATCTTATTCTCAAAAGCCATCTGTGGGCCAAACCTGAGGCTACAAAGTAACTAGCAACCCCACGATGGGATTTTGGAGATGATCCAATGGTTATTCCCCTTCACCCCAAGTGAGCTTCTGTATCAGTCAGTCTGACACTGGTGGTACCTGCAGCAGGGAGGATAGATTGTTGCTCTGGAGCCAGCCACTCAGGAAAGTTCTTCCCCCTGGCCTTAAATTATGGCCTGACTAAGAAAGGTGTGGGGGGGACCCTAGAAGAAACTTGGGAGTCTTTGATCTCCTGATTCTCATGACAAATGTGTCCTGCCCATCCACGGCCCAGACGTCCACTTCCCTGCCATCTTAGCTCATGCCTTCTTCCCTTCGGCCTTCAGTCCAGTGCTCCCCAGGACACTACTACAACATCAGCACCCATCGCTGCATCCGCTGTGCCATAGGCTCCTACCAGCCACACTTCCGTCAGAACTTCTGCACCCGCTGCCCAGGAAATACAAGCACTGATTTTGATGGCTCTACCAGCGTGGTCCAGTGCAAGAGTATGTGGCAAGCCAGGCTGAGGGAAACGGAGAAAGAGCTTGGAGCCGTGGCCATGGGATAAGGGGTGGGGGATAAAGCAGCAGGAAGCCGGGCTGGTGGGTGGGTGAGCAGGCAGCAAGCCCAATCTCCGCATGGTTCCAACTCTCTCAGTCTCTAGGCCAGCTGTCAGGCTAAGGGCTGTCGCGTCCTCTCGTGTATCAAAGGGCAGGAAGGGGGGTGAGCTCATAATTTGGTGAACTGGCATGGTGGCTACCTTGTGTATCCTCCACCTTCAAACTCTTCAGCTCGCTCAACATGGTTCCCCACTGACTTTTCACGGTTTTCTTGCTCTGTCCCCTGGGGTGTGGCTGCAGATCGCCAGTGTGGTGGGGAGCTAGGGGAGTTCACTGGCTACATCGAGTCTCCCAACTACCCGGGCAACTACCCAGCAGGCGTGGAGTGTATCTGGAACATCAACCCCCCACCCAAGCGCAAGATCCTTATCGTGGTCCCTGAGATCTTCCTGCCATCTGAGGACGAGTGTGGGGATGTTCTCGTCATGAGAAAGAACTGTGGGTGACTGCAGAGCGGGCTCAGGGAAGGAGGGTGGGAGAGAGAAGAGCTGGGGCAGCGGCATTGGGAGCCAGTGAGAGCAAGTGTGAGCAAAGCCTTGGGGACGGAAGCTGGCACAGGACAACTGATGCAGCTTTAGTGGAGAGCGGTCAAGAAGCTAGTCCTGGGCTGGGATGCTGGTGCTGCTAAATGCATTAACTCTAACTCTAGCCCTTCTGTTATTCTGATCGCTTAAATGTCAACTTTAATACACCATGTGAGCGTGCAGCTTCAGCAGTGTAGAATAAACCTGGGGACAATGGAAGAGGGGGTGTGTTTAGGGGGAGGCAGCCTCTGTTGGAATGACTTGGGCCCTGCTTCTACCCCAATACTTTCTAACCGGATGCTTGCCTTGCCAGCCTCCCCATCCTCCATCACCACGTATGAGACCTGCCAGACATATGAACGTCCCATCGCCTTCACGGCCCGTTCCAGGAAACTCTGGATCAACTTCAAGACCAGTGAGGCCAACAGCGCTCGTGGCTTCCAGATTCCCTATGTGACCTATGATGGTGAGTGAGGACAGGAAGGTGGGGGACAGGGTGGGTGGAGAGGGGGGAGGTGCATCTTGGGAGGGAACCAACTCCTACCCTCAGCCCCCAACCCTGGTTGACTTTGCAGAGGACTATGAGCAGCTGGTGGAAGATATAGTGAGGGATGGCCGGCTCTATGCCTCTGAGAACCACCAGGAGATCCTAAAGGCAAGTGAACATTCATGATGGCAGCTAATGGAAATGGGCGCACAGCACTGTGTAGGCAAATGCTAAGTTCCTGGCTGTGGGAGGCATGTGTTTCTTCATTGCCGCTTCCCAAATGAGAGAATCGGGCGCTGACAGCTTTGGGAACTTGCCCACCCTAGGTCTGGGCTCTGAATCTAGCTCACAGAATGGCACAGTCACCACGCTGTGTCACACCCTGGGAAAGGTAAAAGAGAAGGTGAAGAGAAGAAATGTCCTCTACCTTTTCCATCAAGAACTGTAGAGAGATAAAATGCAGGACACTGCTTTGTTCTTTTTTTGTTGATTTGGTTTTTAGATAGGGTCTTCTATAGCCCAGGCTGGCCTTCAACCCCAGGTCCTCCTGCCTCTACCTCCTAAGAGCTGGGATTATAGATCTAGCGGAAAAGAAACAGTTCTAACATTGAATAATGAACAACGTCCTGGGCCTTTGGAGTCTTGCCTGTGTGGTGGTACTCACCTTTAATACCAGCACTTAGGAGGCAGAAGCAGGTGAGCCTTTGTGAGTTTGAGGCCAGTATGTGGAGATCTAGACCAGCCAGGGATACACACAATAAGACTCTTCCAAAAATGTTTTACTTCATTTTAAATTATGGGTATTTGTGTGGATATGTGCCAGTGAGTGTCAGGAGGCCAGAGGCATCGGATGCTCTTGGAGATAAAGTTACAGGCAGTTGTGAGCCACCCAATATGGGTTCTAGGAACTAGAATCAGGTCCTCTGCAAGAGTAGTATATGCTTTTAGCCTCTGAGCCTCTCTAGCCCTGAACCATTAGTTCAAATCCAATGAAGCTGGGTGTGATGGTGCGCACATATGGTTGGAGGTGGGAGGATCACTTGAGCCTGAGAATAGCCTGGGCAACACAATAGACAACAAATCAATGTGCTGTGCAACTGTATTTTACAACATAGTGTAACTTCACCGGGTCCGGTGGTGCACACTGAATCCCAGAGGCAGAGGCAGGCAGATCTCTGTGAGCTCTAGGCCATCCTGGTCTACACAGGAAGCTTCAGGTCAGCCCTAGCCACAAAGTGAGACTGTCTCGAAACAAAAAGGACAGTACAGTACAACTGTCTTCATTAAAGTACAGCTGAGAATTTTAGAGATCTGTGGATGCAGCCTAGAAGCCAGGGTGTGTGTTGTTAGTTTTGTTGGGGTTTTGTGGGCATGAGTGTAGTGTGTGTGTGTGAGGGGGGGCTTGTGCCTGCGGAGGTCAGGACAATCTGGAGGACTGGTTCTCTCCTCCCAAACTGTGGGTCTTGGGAACTGAGTTGAGGTTATCAGAACCTTTTTCTGGCGAGTCTTCTTCCTAGAGAGGCGTTCTGAGGCACAGTGCTTGGCATCTAGTGACGGTCAGGAGATGCCATGAGGAAAAGATTTGAAAGGAGCTGATAAATACCAAGAAGTATTTATTCCAAGCTAGCAAGTACGGCAGCGGGGTGTATTTAAGGACCAGACCCCCGTGCTTCCACAGGGGGAGGGAGAGGGGAGAAGCAGGACACCAAGGACACAGCTAGCATGCCACACACAGGGCCTGAGAAGTGTGTGTCGGCACAAGGCCCTGGAGCCAGCTCCTGGAACCACAGCTATAAACTTGTACCAAAAAGGATGGCAGCCGCCTGTAGACCCAGCTACCGTAGCAGCTCAAGCGAGAGAATCGTTTGAACCAGGAGTGTAAGATCATCTCACACGAGATAGCAGGGCCTTGTCTCAGGAAAGGAAGTCCAGAGAACAGAAACCAAAAATGTGTTTCAAACATGAAGTAACTAATTAAACACACTACTGCAGCTTCGTGAGGAGACTAACCTAAGGTGGGCCAAGGACAGAAACATGGAAATCAGGCTGGAGAGATGGCTCAGTGGTGAAGAGCTCTGGGTTCAATTCCCAGCACCCACATGGTGGCTCACAACCATCTGTAATAGGATCTGATGCCCTCTTTTGGTGTGCAGGTATACATGTAGAACACTCATATACATAAAATATAAATAATTTTTTTAATATTAAAAAAATTCAGAAACATGGAGATCAAGCCCAGGCCTGGTGGTTTATACCTCTAATTCCAGCTATTCAAAAGACTGAGGCTGGGGGATGACATGTAGGTCATTTGAGGCTATAAAGTGGGTTTAAGGCCAGATTGAGCAATTTAGTGAGACGCCCATCCCAGAAAGTAACAAGAGAGCTGAGGGCTGACACTCAATACTAGAATACATGCTCAGGGGATGGAGAATTGGTGCATCAGCTAAGAACAGTTGTTACTTCCTGCAGAGGACCCAGGTTCAGTTCCCAGCACCCACATGGTGGCACATAAGCATCCGTAACTTTAGTTCCAGGGAATCCAGCATCATCTTCTGGCCTCCTCTAGCACCAGAAATGCATGCAGGGCACATGCACACATACAGATGAAGTACACATAAAATAAGTAAACCCAGAGGGGAGGAGGAATAGTTGCCTAGAATATGTGAGGGCCTAGGTTCAACCCTCAGTATCATATAAAACAAAAGGAGAGAGACCAGCTATTGAAATAGTCCAAGGCAGATACTGGCTTGGCTCAGAGTGGAGGTCACGGAGATGACAAGGACGGGTCAGACCCTGGGTGTGCTCTGAAGGCAGAGTCAACAGTTTGCTGTCGTGGGAAAGTGGGCTCATGGACGGCTCTGCAAACCAGGGCTGAGCAGCAGGGGACCAGAGCTGCCATTAACAGCGCTGAGAAATTCTAAAGGAGCAGATGGTAGAAACAGAGTCCAGGGGTCACCTCTGGGCATGCTCAGTGTGAAACACTGTTAGACATGAAGAGGGGCTGCTGAGGATGCCACCGAGCCTGATGATGCCACCTGCCATGTTCTGCAGGACAAGAAGCTTATTAAAGCCTTCTTTGAGGTCCTGGCCCACCCGCAAAACTACTTCAAATACACAGAGAAGCACAAGGAGATGCTGCCAAAATCCTTCATCAAGCTCCTCCGCTCCAAAGTCTCCAGCTTCCTGAGGCCGTACAAATAGTGCCCACGGGCCTAGAGACCCGGGTGTCAGGGCTCCGACTCCCTTCCTGAGGCTGTACAAATAGTGCCCACGGGCCTAGAGACCCGGGTGTCAGGGCTCCGACTCCCTTCCTGAGGCTGTACAAATAGTGCCCACGGGCCTAGAGACCCGGGTGTCAGGGCTCCGACTCCCTTCCTGAGGCCGTACAAATAGTGCCCACGGGCCTAGAGACCCGGGTGTCAGGGCTCCGACTCCCTGCCCTCAGAGTGGGCACCCCGACCTCAGACAAAAACTGTCTTCTCCTTTTGGAGGAGAAATATCACTACACCAGGCACTCTCCCTCTTTTCTCTCTCTCTCTCTCTCTCTCTCTCTCTCTCTCTCTCTCTCTCTCCCTCCCTCTCTCTCTCCTTACATGTTCTCTAAACAAGCCATTCCCCCCAGAGGTGAAGGAATAGAACTCTTTCCTCTGCCCAGCTCACCAGCTCACCCCCCCCATCAGTCTGGAAAGGTGTTGGAGGCCAGAATATGTCCTGCTAGGAAGTAGGGGTGGGTAAGACGGCTTCTGCCATTATAGGGTTGTGCCTTGCTAGCCAGGAGCCAAACTATCCCCCACAGTGCTCCCCAGAGTGACTCTTTACAGCCCAGAGTCCTGCCAAAGACACCTTTGACATACCAGCTTTATGCCAACACAGGCTGCTGGGAACACAGTTTGAGCCTTGGGTACCCACACAGTTGGCCTTCTTATCTGTATAGCTTCTTGTGTCCTTCTGTCTGTCTGCCTGGGGCTGACTCCATAGGGTTTCCAGGTGGTCCATACCACTGGGCTGGCAAACGCTGGCTGAGTCGGGGAGAGCAACAGGCATTATATTCTATGCCAGAGCTCAACTGGGGATCCCATGGACAACACTCTCAGATAGCTCTGTGGGACAGAAAGAAAAGAAAATATCCCCCTAAAGGACCAGCCTGCAGAACAAGCAGCAGCCAGCCTTGGACACTAATCCTTTTCTTGCCGGTCCTTGCTGGCCTGGCGCCCTCACCCCACCTAAGTGCTCTCTGGGGGAGATTGACTTCCCTTGCTAAGTGCTGTTCTTAAAGAAACCTGGCCATTGACCCTCACCAGCCTAGACCTTGCTCCTCAGCTGTTTTTCCCTTGTAGCCTCAGGTGGCTTGTGGGTCCACCAAAGAGGATCCCACTCTGAAGCCAGCCTGGAGCTGCCTACCTCTGGCCTCAGGCTGTGGGCAGCAAGAAGAATGTGTGTGCCCTTGGCAAACCACCTGCCCATCCTGTCCACATCTGAGAAGTGCAATCATTTTGAGTCTTTCTGTGTTGTCTAGAGGGAGGGTTTGCTGTTTGTTTCTTTTTCCTCTTAGAACAACCCTATTTATAGCTGCCCAGGAGAGAAGAGTGTGTTGGGAGTTGGAGGAATATCAGCTTGACTCTCACAAGCCTTGAGCGCCGGAGCATCTCTCAGTCTCTGATCTACCTGAGGCCACCCAAAACTTCAGGGCCCTCAGCTGTGCAGAGCCAGGGCAATCCTTCAGAGGGGCCAAAAATGCACGAGAGTCATTCTGGTCACTTGGAGCAGGAAGGAGGGGGCTGTTGACTAAGCCGACCCTGCCATCCCTGTGCCTCTATGGACTCACGGTTAGAGATGCAGATGCATCCGGTTGGCAATCCACTGAGAACAGGGAGAACGCTCCCCTTCACTGCCTTCATGCTTCCCGTCACGCACATGGAAGGTCAGACTCTGATGGGCTAGCTCAGGCGCCCAAGGCCAGAGAAGGCTGGAGCAGTCGGATAGGACAGTTACCCAGGTATGAAACTAAGAGAACAAGAACCAGGTATGTGCCTGACACTGGCCACCTGCCTCTTCAGAGTTGACTTCCAGCCTGTTCAACTACTGTTTTTCAAAAGGAAGAAGAAGAATCAAGTTCAGGCCCAGGCCCTGCATATGCTCCACCCTTAACCCAGCTGCTGCCAGTGAAGTCCCTCATTTGTTCCTTCTAGTTGCCCAAGGCTGTAGTCCTAGACAGTCACTAGCCATCAACCGACTCTTCAGGTCCAAATTCTAGGTGATCACCAAGAGATACAACACTGAATAGTCTGTTCCCCCACACACCAGCTAACAGCAATCAAAGCTAGTTTCCTGGACATCTTAGCCAAAACCACGGGGTGGGGTGGGATGGGGTGGGGGTCTGCTGTCTGTCTTGCTGGATCAGAGAGCTACTGTAAAGCTGTTAAATGGCTTTATACAAGGATGAATGGACGTTTGGTGGAAATGTCTGTACCTCCCCAGAAGTGCCACAGAATAGCCTGAGTCAACTTTGACCATCCTACCAGAAGCAAGCATAACTTTTCGAGTCCTCTCTCCCTGCCATTTTGCCCAGCTCCTGGAAAGCCACACAGTGAGAGTGGCCACTAGGGTATGGTTTCTCCTGGTTCCCTCTGCTGTCTGTCATGCTATACATACATACAGACACTTCCTCTAACCACTTGCCGTATGGCTGGTGGGACTTCATAAGTCCCCTGGTACAGAGGGAGCAGGCCACTCTTATCTGATATCAAGACGGACGGTGGAGATCAAGCAAGGCCTTGCTACTGTCAACCAAGTTGGCAGTTAGGAATCCGGGCAGAGCTGCTGCTCAACTTAGCGAGAAAACTGTCCCTGGGGCACCTAACCGCGGGGCTCTGCATGGCACAAGAACAACTCAGGGACTTTCTAGGACTGTACAGGTTAGATGAGGTCTCCAGGAGGAAGCGGGAGGAATGGGAAGATGGTGTGAACAGGAAGCCTTCATGAGCTGACCAGAAGCTTCTCTGCAGGCTGCAATGCTTGCAAGGCCACATAACCATGGCACTTGTTCATCTTAGCACAAGCCTGTCCTGATCTGAGTTCCAATGGAGGAAGTCATTTCCACGCCGGCTCTGGAGCACCAGGTGACACATCTCATGAAGGTCCCTAGGTCCTCAGCAGCACAGTGATGCCTCTTTAGTCCCCTGCCTCTGTATTGTCAGGCCAGACAATCCCTAAACATGAAGTGATTCTCAGATTTAGCAGACAAGTGACCAGAGCCTGGACTTTAGCTGCTCACCCTAAGCCTTCAGGAATCCTCAGAGGACCACCACTGAACTGTTAGTACGCACTCTCATTTCCCTGGATGTGGAGGTGGAGACGCAGAGTTCAAGTGCACAGTCTGGGCTTTGGCTCTTCCAGTTTTCTTTGTGAATTTGAGATGCATTCTCCATATGCAGGTTTGAGGTAACTCTTGAATGGATTAGGAAGTCACAACTCAGTATGTCAGAAAAGATTAGGGAGCATTTAGAGATTTGTATTTGCTGCTGCGCTTCAAAATCACAGTCTCAGAGTAGAGAGACGAAGGCAAGATGTGACTGACCCCAAGCAGAAAATGTCAGCCTGCCTGGTTTCCTCCTCAAGCCAGGAAAACTGGAAGCAGACACCACCAAGGAAACCTCTGTATTGGACCTGTCTCAAAAGCAGAACAGTTATCATTTGGACTAGGAATCCTTTAAGAACTAGAGGGAAGAGAAGAAGCCTTGGTTCTGGCAGCTCACTGGCCCAAAACAAATGGTCATAGTTTGGAGAAGCTAAACATTTTGTTCTGTGTGAGCTGAGGTTTCAGAAAATAAATATTATGTGGAAGGCTTCTTTTTTAAGCTCAGAAGAAAATCTCAAAATACTGTTATTTATACCTGCCTTCCACTGCTACCGATACAGAACGCATCTCACGATCAACAAGAAACAGCAAACAATGTGCTTCATAGAGTATTTTGCACTTGGGGAAAAATATGTATCTGAACTTGTACAAAGGAATGTTTGGATTTTGTATTGTCTTTTTTATATAATTAAAATACTAAATGGAACTCCTCAGTTTGACACACATCTTTTCTGCATCAACAGCTTGTCATGTAGCTGGGGAGGAATTGGAAACAGTATTCTGATGCCTTCATCCAGTTCCTAATGATTCTGTCTATCTTTAAAAGCACTCTCAGAAACTGTCCTTGTTGAGTGCAGTAGAACATGTCTTTAATCCTGGCATTCAGGAAACAGAGGCAGGAGGACCAGCCTGATCTACATAGTGAGTTTTGGGCCAGCCAGGGCTACATAATGGAACCTAGTCTTTAAAAAAATGGGGTTGATGGATATTTAAAGTTTTGCATTTTCCTGGGGCTGGAGTGATGACTCAGTTAAGATCACTTGCTGCTCTTCCATAGGATCTGAATTCAGGTTCCAGCATCCACATCAGGTGGGCTGTACGGCCTAAAATTTCAGCTCTAAGGGACCTGATACCCTCTTTCAGCCCCTGTAAACACAGACACTAATAAAAAATAAATCTTTAAAGACAGGGTCTCTCAGTGTAGCTTTGGCTGCCCTGGAACTCTCTGTAGACCTTGAACTCACAGGGTGTATTATTGCTCTTACTCACAGTAGAGAATGTAGAAGCTGGCCAGGATACAAGTGCTCAGGATACAACTATTATCCATAGTTAATCTATCCCATTCCTAGCATTATGGTCCACCAACTGTGTTCTTTTTATGGAAGATGGTCTTGGCCACCAAAATTGTGAACTACAGATAAGCCAGCTGCTGCCAGCACCAGCACTCTGTTTATAGGCTCTGGTGAGCAATTCCCAATTCTCTGCAGACAGTGGCCTCGGCTTAGTATATACAGTCACTTCAGAATATGACTGAGGAACACAGGGGAAACTGCCTGAGCAATAAATACCTTGGGTTGACTGGACTCCAGAGTCTTGGGCTTTCTCCTTAATTAACATCTGTATGAGACAGGCAAAGTCATTCCAAGATCACCAGTTTATGCCAGGCAGTGTGATATGGCTATCGCTGCTTGATAATAATAGCCACGCTCAGAGTTTGTGCATGTACCTGAGAAACCTGTACAGATTTCTCAACAAGGGAGGGAATCGGTCCCACTGGTAGCTACAAGCATAAATTCACTGGCATTCTATTTTATTTTTATTTTTTAAATTTATTTATTTTCTATGTACACAGTGTTCTGTTTGCACACCAGGAGAGGGCACCAGATCTCATTACAGACAGTTATGAGCCACCATGTGGCTGCTGGGAATTGAACTCAGGACCTCTAGAAGAACAGCCAATGCTCCTAACCTCTGAGACATCTCTCCAGCCCCCAGGCATTCTATTTTAAACACATTAACTTCCTATAAATTTGATGTCGTGTAAATCTGAGAACCAGATCTAAGATCATTGTCCCTTCCCACTGACAGCCATCCTCTGCAGGCACCCCCATCCCTCTTTTACCATTCCCCATCCCCAGCTCAGTGGCAGAGCACTATGGCCAGCGCACACAAGGCCTTGCATCTGATTCCTAGTACTAAAATAATAAAATTATACTCCACAGTATCTTCTTCACCAGTTCTTAGGACCTAAGAATTCACTAGAATCATTGCTTCAATGTGGTATAGTGGCACACACCTTTGACCCCAGCACCTGGGAAGCAGAGGCAGGCAAACTGGTTAGTTTGAAGTCAGCCTCCCTCTATCTAGTATCTAGCCAGCCAGGGCTACCTAGTGAGATCCCAACTTATAAAAAGAAAAATTAGGATCCATTACTTCCAACAAATGCTTTCTGAGTTTGTTAAATGTGTAATGACAGAGGTGATTGGACAGAGTGCTGTCTGCAAGGGAATGTGGTAAAGGAGAGGTGTTTACTATGGTAAACAGTGGTGGAGTTGAGCAGTCATAAAAAGTTCAGTCTTTTTTTTTTTTTTTTTTAAATCATTTTTTTTTAAACTTTATTCATTTATTTGCCTTGGTGTTTGCCTGGAACTGGAACTACAGACAGTTGTTAGCTGCCATGTGGGTGCTGGGAATCGAACCCGGGTCCTCTGGAAGAGCAGACGGTGCTCTTAACCGCTGAGCCATCTCTCCAGCCCCAAGTTCAGTCTTTTTAACTCACCAAGTAACTGAAGATGGTCTTGAACTTTTTGATTGTGTTTTGTGTGTGTGTAAGCATGCCACCATGTGCCTCTGGAGTTCAGAAGACAACTAGAGGGAACAGGTTCTCTTTTTCCACCATGTGGGTTCCAGACATCAGACTCAGGTTATCAGGCTTGCCAGCCCTGATGGTGAACTCTTAACCCTCCTGCTTTTACCTCCCCAGTGCTGGGAACCACATGTATACACTATGGTGCCTGGCTTTGCAGCTGTATTTCCAACCAACAATTCCCAGTGTAAAACCCTGGAAAGGTCCTGTACTGGTTGTGCTAGGATGGCAGGGCCACTTCCTACTGGACACCAGGAGGAAAGTCCAGTACCACACTGAGACTTCAGGATTAACAGGCACATGCAAGGATCTTCCCCATCAATCTACTTTTTTTTTTTTTTTTTTTTAAACTGGAAGCTCATTCCCTTTTCATTTTCTCACAGGTTTCTGAAAATAACTTTAAATCACAATTCCTTCCTAATTGGAGAGGAAATGCTAAAAAGAACTGTAGTGGGATTATGCTGGTAATGTTGTAAAAATTTGTCCTGCCTATGGGTTTAACGAAAAGCTGATTGGCCAAAGGCAGGAAGTATGGGTGGGGCTACCAGGCTAAGAAAACTCAGGAACATCTCAGAGCAGGGACAGATGCCACAGAGTCACCAGAGTTTCCAGGACACACAGAGGAAAGAAGTTAAAATGCTGCTCTGAGAAAAGGTACCGAGCCACATGGCTGAACATGGGTTAAGTTCAGATGAAGAAGTTAGCAAGTTATATGCCTGGGCCCTAGGTCTATCAGCACAAAATTAATATAAGCCTGTGTGTGACTATTTGAGGCAAAGTGGGGCTGAGAGTGGGACCAAACCTCTGTGCCAAGCCAGAGTGTTTGGGTCAGAAACTTATTACAACAAAGAACTTTAAATATCTGGGTGCCAGCTGCGAAGCTGGGGCAAGAGAATCACAAGCTCAAGGCCACCTTGTGATACATAGTGAATTTGAAGAGAGAGAGAGAGAGAGAGAGAGAGAGAGAGAGAGAGAGAGAGAGAGAGAGAGAGAGAGAGAGAGAGGCACTTGGTTTAGCTCTTCACATTGCTAGCCTAAAGAGGAGTAGTTTAGGAGCTGGCAATCACCTCAGTGTCCATCCAGAATGTCGTCTCTCTCAGGGAAGGCTGTACTGAGGAAGCACCATTGCTCAACAAGTCCTACCAGGGCTGCTTCCCCTCAGGGAGAATGAGGTCTCAGGGAGGACCATTCCTCTGGGAGAAAGGTCCCAGTAGAGAGGAATGTCCCCCTAGGAGGACCATTCCTCTGGGAGAAAGGTCCCAGTCGAGAGGAATGTCACCAGGTGGGCCATCCCTCTGGGAGAAAGGTCCCAGTCGAGAGGAATGCCCCGGGGAGGATCATCCTTCTGGGAGAAAGGTCCGAGTACCGTCAGGCCCTTCTTCCTCTGGAGACAGGAAGGGCGTCCTTAAAGGCACACCATCCCTCACAAACACTCACGTTTCCCGAGGCATGTCCCCCCAGAACATTGGACAAGGACAGTACTGCAATGATTGTCCCACAGGAAGCATCGTCGGGGTGCTGTCCTCCAGGGCATCTTCCCGCAGAGTGCAGAGAGGACCGTCCCTCGAGGTACCATTCCTCGGGGTGCTGTCCATCCCACCCCGGGGGGGGCACCTTCCTTGAGAGCTCAGAGAGGAGCGTCCTTTAGGGTGAAGCCGGTCCCACAGGGATGACTGTCTGGGTGCCATCCCTCGGGGCGCCTTCCTACGGGACACGGGGAGGCCTGACCCCCAAGTCCCCTCGAAGCTCCTCGGCATGGTCCTCTGCAGAAACCACCTAGAGATACCTGCAAGGGCATCCTCGGGACGACACCTGCAGCGCAGCTTCCTGCCGCAGCCAGCGGAGGACCCATACTCATTGCTATGGCGACGGCGGCCTCCACCCGACGTCGTGACGTCATCACGCCCGCCCGGGGCGCCCGGGCTGGCTAGGCCGCGTCACTCGGCAGCCAGCAGTGTGGGAAGTGAGGCGGAGCTCCGTGGCTCGCCTCTGGAGACTTGGCGGCCTCGGCTCCGGAGCCCGGGAACCGGGATAAGCAGGCCAGCTGCCGCGGCAGAGGGGGGCGGGCTGGAGCGTGGCCCCGAACTGATCATCCGGGTTCCGGGGCCCGGCGGAGGCCGCGCCAGGAACGAGAGGAAGTGCGGCCGCCCTGGAACCTGGATATCGCGCGAGGCAAGCCGCGCGCGGGCGGGCGGGCTATGGCGCAGGCGGGTTGCGGGGCCGGCGCTGGTGGCAGGGCCCGGTGCATGGCGGTCTGTCGGCGGAGTCGCCCTCGGGGGCTGTCAGGTTGGTGGCCGCGGGAAGAGTGGGTCCACCGTGCCCCGAGGCGGGAGGCCGGGTGGACGCGAGGCCCCGGGAAGGTCCGGAGCCCGTCGTGCCCACCCTCCTCGGGCCCTGGCGGGGCAGCTGGGCCTTCCTGGACGGCTGCCTGGCCCCACCCCACCCCCAGGGTCCCTGCCCCTCCATTCTGCCCCGGACTCCTCCCCCAGGACTCCCCAAACCCCACCCCGTGACCGTGCCAGCCTCCACCTCTTGACCCCATACACACACCTCACCCGCTCATCGCAAACCTTACCAGGTGACCCCTGATTCATTGACTGCTAAGCCCAGCTCTGCTTCTGAACCCACCAACCTCGGTTCCCATACAGTGATCACACAGCTCCAAGATCCCCCACGATCCCTAGTGACCCCTAAACTACCCTCTGTGAACAGGACCCCCCTTCAGACCTCTCCTGGCTACTCCAAACCAGACTCCAGCAGTTTCCCACCCACTCGTCCACATAACTCTCGTGATCTTTGCCCTGTAACACCATGATGAGCTTCACCCCACTGACACCCCTCTTTGGCCCCCAGCCTCCAGTGTCAGTCAGCACATAACTTAAGCCCCTTACCATCGCCATTGTGGTGCTGAAGAGAATCTAGAAATGAAGTATCAATGGAGGCATCAAAGAATTCTAGATTGAGTGTGTGGTCCCAGGTTCAGGTTCAGATTCTATCGTGTTGGGCTTTGGGACCCTGGAAGAAATCCTTTCCTTATGCTGGTCTTCAGCTTCTGATCAATATCATGATATGATTGAGTATGATGATCCCAAATGTTTCGTCCAGTTAAGTTCCACAATTCTCAGTTAAGACAAAAATAGAGAACGTTTTGTACTCTGTCCTAGAAGTGCCCCGGGGTCCACTTGCTTCATTGAGTCATTTTTTTTCTTCATTCCCATGACCCTACACTTAATTGTCCACTCTAAATCCTCCCTTGATCGGGCTCCATCAGTTTGTGAACGCAGTGTAGCAGAGAGCTTCCCTTTGGGATGTAGACATCATAAACTTAGCCGTTCAGCTGTGGAACTTTTGGTGTACCATTTAAAGCCTTCCCAACCCCTTTGTTACTATTCTGCCCAGGGAAATTGGTAAAATGAAGAACATTCAGCACCACTGTTGGCCCACAGAAAAGCTTTAAGGTATAGAAGTTTTTAGTGACAGTCTTAACTGTCCCTGGTGCTAGGGACTCCACAGCCTGAGCACATGGCCCATATCAGTCACTACTGCTGCCATCTTGGAATCCCTGTTCCAATCTGATGAGGACTCCTCACTTCTCATTTAAACTTTCATAACTCCTTAATAATAAGTGTCATTCCCTCCCCCCCCCCAGCAGCTCCTTACGTCAGGCTTTACTGTATAAAATAACTTTATCTCCGTCACCAATCCTTTTCCTGGGAGTAAAGGAATCTGGAATTCATACATTTGAACCATCTTAGAAAACCTGCTGACTCCATTGTCTCTCATATCCCGACTTCCTCATTTCCCAAATTCTCCTTAGACCTTGTTCCTTGCTTCCTGTAATTCTTAAACTCAACATCAGCTCATTTCATGACCCACATGGGTTTCTATTCCCCTTGACCCATGACTCAGTGATTTTTCTCATCTTGTTCATGACTTTTGACCTCTTTTCCCCTAAGACCCTGCCCCTTTGGTGGGAGGAGCATGTATACCTTTATTAAAAATTACTCCGAGGCTCTTGTAACAAAAGACAGATGAACAGGTGAAAAGCATGTAATTTTATCTGGTATAGCTTACACAATGGAACGCTTTCAGTCAAGGAGGTAAAGACCTGAAGGTTAAACCCATGTATTTTCATTCTAGGCTTTGTGAAGATGAATAGTTCAAGAAAAATGTAAGGCCAAGAAAGTGCAGTAATGGGGTGAGGTAATATAATAGGGAATGATCCGTGGCCTGCATCTTTAAAAAGGATGTTTTTACATTGGGTATAGAAAGCGCATCTAACACATGTTGGTCTTATGACTTGCTTCAGAGGAGGAGATAAGAGAGACTGGTTCTCATGTCCTCAAATCGCCGAGCTTTGGGGCTGCATGTCCTGAACCAGTTAACACCTATCATGCTAAGCAAACACTGTACCACGGGAGCTATCTATCCTCAGCCCGAGTCTGTCCTTTGCTCACCTTTGGGACCATAGTAGTCCCAGCTCTCACTTAGTGATGTCACTGACATTACCCCAATTTATTCCTGGTGCAAATATATGCCTGAGGAACCTGAGTCCCTATGCTATTGGGGACCTGCTCTCAGTCTGCATCCTGGCTCCTTTCCTAACTTCTGCCATCCTCAGCCGCATCCTGATCCCTGAACTCTAATCTAATTAGTTCTTCTAGTGACTGTGTAATATGTCCAGTGTCTGTGAAATGAGTTGCTTCTGGCTAGCACAGCCCCACCCTTCATATACCTATACACTTACCCTTTCCAGGATCTCACCTTTCTGCCCCACACCCCTGCTCAGACTGAATCTCCTCTCCCTCATTTTCATCAGAGCGCCGCCTGCTTCCTTCATGTTTCTATCGGTAACTTTCCTCACCTTGTAGATCTTGGTAACAAATTGATTACATTGTAACTCTCCCTCCCACGCAGCTCCGCTCTTCAGATTCTGGGGCTGTTGCTTTCAGTCCTTTAGGGACTGGTTTGTCCTGAGAACTACACTCTTCTCTGGGAACATCTGGTTCAGATACTGGAGCCCCAAGAGTCCCTGCCCTCGGGTAGTCAGGAGAGAGCCCCTGGAAGCCCTTCGCCATTGGATTGGCTGTGTCTGCTGAAGACTCTTGTCTGGCCTCTTTATGCAGTCAGTCGCTTTGCTGGAGATCCTCTGAGGATAGAATGTGTTGTCAGCCTCCCCCAGCACTGAATTAGCTCTATTGTTTTCCAAGCCCTTGACTCCCCTCCCACTGGAAGCCGGATGGTGAGTAGCAAATAAGACATTAAAGAACCATGCCCCAAAGTCTATTCTGTGGGTCACCCGATTGTCAGTGTTGGTTGTGTAGTCATAAACAGCAGAAGGTGAGACTGCAGAACTCTGGGTGGATTTTAGAAGGCTCTTAGACCCTACTTTGCTTTCATCCTAGGATACAGGACATATGATTATGTGTGCCTTATGTGTGTGCTTTTCACCTCCACCAGCCACCCTGTGACTTCCTTGAGAGCAGAGGCTGGACCCTTTTATCCCCCAGCATCTGAATCGTCCCTCTTGTCTTTTAGAAGCAGTTAGTCACTGCTTATTGCACTGAGTGAGCTCTGAAATTCTGTGTCACCTGCAAGCATTGTGGAGCCACATCCTCCTTCCACAAAACCCCTAAGCATGCTGGCTGGTCCGTCAGGCATTTCGGAACTCAGATACCTCTTTGTTAGTCACTGTTCTGGAGAGGGGATGAATAATAATGCTGGGCTTTTGGTTTGTTGGCTTTTGGCATGTAAGCCCAAACAGGCTGGTTGAGAAGACACTAGATTCCAGGCAACATGGCTCAGCAGGTAAAGAGTCTGATGTCCTGAGTTTGATCTCCAGGACCCATGTGGCAGGACAGAACTGACTCGTCCAAGTTGCCCTCTGACCTCCACACAAATGCCATGGCATGCTGGGGTGCCAGTGTGCCCACACAAAATAAGGAAACATAGTTTTAAATGGATGTAAGAATCCAGTGGTAACAGAGTCAGGGATTGCCTTGTACAGACTTGTTTTCAGGAAAATGGCTACATGACCTGCTGAGGTAAAAGTGGAGGACAGGAAGCCAATGCTGCTAGCTAGCTGTTGGATATTGCTGGGTCTGTGGAAGTTTTAACATTCTATTTTTTGGTGTGTTTGAAATATATGTCAGGAGGTGGTAGTGGAGGAGTAGTTAGGTGAATATGTACAAATTTAACCCCATTCCTCAGAAATACACCTCCAGTCAAATGAGCCTCTACTACTGAATCAGGATTTACCTAGACTGAGCAGAATAGTTAGCTAACCTATGTCTGACCGTTTCTGTTTGTGAGATGTCAGAAGGCTAGATTTAAAAATTAGCACTCTGCTGAAGTCTGTGCTGTGCTGGTGGCCTGGGACCTGCACTATCCTAGCAACAAGATCCTGTTGCCCTGGTGCAGCCCTGCTCCCCAGCTCAGTGAGGTTTCTGGTGGTAAATAGGCTGGGCTGGATCTGGGAACAGGTGAGGCAAGGAGAAAGTACCTCCTCTGAGGATTAGAGAGCCCAGACTCAACAAGGCTCTTCCCTTTCTGACTAACTTGAAGATGCTGAAGGGATAGGTGTCCATCTGTCCATCCATCCATCCATCTCCTAAGTATTTGTCTGCTGTGTGATAGAGGATTGAGTTTGCCCTTTGGGGAATAGACAGAGAAACAGATGGTAACGCAAGCTAAACAGTTGGAGCCGTTAAGTAGAGAAGAGAGCGTGGCCAGGGCTCTTGTTTTAGACAGAGCAGCAAGGAACTTGTTGCTGAAAAGATGACATTGGAGCAAAGATCCAAAAGAGGTTAGAGATGAGCCTGGCATATATCTGAGGGAAATGTAGTCTCATTGCAGTAGACAAGCAAGCACAAAGGTCCTGAGGCAGGAATAAACCCTGTATATTCCAAACATGAAGAGCCAGCCACTACAGCTGTGCTAACCAGAATGGATGCATTCTCACAAGAAAAAAATAGCAGAAGCTGTCAAGGTGGGGAGCAGATTGGGAGTAGATCTTGGGTCTCACGGGCCACCAGCCACTAGGCAGCTAAGTCACATGATTTGACTTACATTCTGAAAGCTCACTCTAGCTGCTGTGTTGAGAATAAGCTGTGTGGTGGTATAGTAGAGGGACAGGCACTAGGCTCCTGCAGTGGGAACTGATGAAGGAAGGGTATTCCCACAGTGGTCCAGAAAGGAAAACTTGATGGCTTGGATCCAAAGTAAAGGAGTAAAAGAGAAATTATTGAATCATAGACTTACTTTCTTTTTTTTTTCTCTAAACACTTTTTATTTATTTATTTAATTATTTGCTTTGGTGTTTGCCTGGAACTGAAACTACAGACAGTTGTTAGCTGCCATGTGGGTGCTGGGAATCGAACCCGGGTCCTCTGGAAGAGCAGACGGTGCTCTTAACCACTGAGCCATCTCTCCAGCCCCTAGACTTACTTTCACAGTGGTACCAACAAATGGATAGATTGAATGTGGCAAGCAGAGATATGGAGGACAACTCCCATTTGTAGCCTGCGCAACCGAAGGATGGAATTCCCACATACTGAGGGGAAAGAATTTGGAAAGGCAGATTGAGAAGGGAAGATTAGGGATTCACTCCCCTGACCCCACTCCACCCCAGGCTGGGATCAAATTTGTAGAGGATGACCTGAACTCCACCCCAGACAAGGTTTCTCTGTGTAGCCCTGGCTCTCTTGGAACTCACTCTATAGACCAGGCTGGGCTATTGAGATATAGCAGATACCCACCTGCTTCTTTCTCCTGAGTGCTAGGATTAAAGGCATGCACCACTATACTTGTCTGGAATTCACTTTTTTTCTTCTTCCAAGTCAGGGTTTTTCTTTGGCTGTCCTGGAGTAGACAATGTTAGATCATGAGAGATTTCTAAAAAGCCAAGTAGAGCTGTTGATAAGCATTTCAGAATATGCAAATCTGTGGGACCCTAGTAACTATCTACTCTAGCAGTAGGCAGCAGGTGCATGTAAAAGGAAAAACTAGAGGTCTAGGAGTCTGCTTGGGCTGTGTTACCATGTAGCTGTGTGACCCCACAGTTCCTGGCTTCCCTTCTTTTAAATGATCACCTTAGACTAGAAAGGACCTGTCGACTCAGCTCCCTTTGTGGATATTGATGAATTTAAGACTCCGACTAAACAAGACAGCGTGTCTGTGGAGTGGGAGCACAGTAAAGGCCACTGAGCTCTGCCTGGGCAGTAAGTGCATCGGTGGTAAATTCCTCCTTTCTTCCTTGGCTTATAAAGTAATGATCAGGGAGCTAATGCCACCTGAGGATATGATTCTGGGGACTGTGAGTCTGCCCTTCCCGAGCACTGTGGTTAAGCTACTGGGTAGCTTCACTCTTAACAGGCATGAAGATCTCCAGTAAAAAAAAAGCTGGTTGCAGTCATGTGCATCTGTAGGACCAGTATTGGGAAGTTGGAGACAGACAGAGCCTCAGAGCCCTAGCCAGTCTATGAGTTCTGGT
>PVIH01004847.1:46049-133429 GCA_004025045.1 Sigmodon hispidus
TTTTTTTTTTTTTTTTTTTTTTTTTTTTTTTTTTTTTTTTTTTTTTTTTTTTTTTTTTTTAAAAAACTTTATTTATTTATTTATTTGCCTTGGTGTTTGTCTGGTGTGCATGTGTTCTTAATTCATGTGAATAAATAACAAGGAGCATGCTCACTGGAAGCTACCAAACTGCCTTCCACAGTGGCTGCCCCCTCGCATTCCCAGCAGCGGAGGATGAGCGTTCATGTCAGTCTACGTCCTTGGCCTGCGTGATGCTGTCAGCATCTTGGGCCCAGTTCTTCCTCCTAATAGTCTCTCGGTGCTAGCTGGTTTTCAGTTTTTAGCTTCTCTGTTGAGGTATCTCTTTGGCCCTCTGTATTGTTTTTATTGAGACAAATCTCACTCTGTAGACCAGGTTGGCCCTGAACTCCTGGGATCCTCCTGTTTGAGCCTTGTAAGTTTACAGCAGGAGCTACCACACCCAGCTTACATCTAGGTTTTTAATATATTTCATAGGTCTTTTATTAAAATATTCTGCAACTGTTCATTTTCCTAACAAGCTCTTTTATCCATTGTCTTTTTTTCTTCTGAAAGTCAGAACTACTTTCTCGTCCTTATTAAGATTTTGCATATTGTTCTACTCTGATGTCTTGATAAATGGTGTGTTGAGGGGGTGCCCTGCCCTCCTGAGGCTGACAGGACATGTCATTTGTCACATAAATGGCCCTTGTCAAACCAGTGGTGACCTGACCACAGCTGAAAACCTTGTTCACTGCTCTGCTAATAGTTCTTCCTTTCTTTCTTTTCTTTTCTTTCTTTGGCAAGGTCTTGTTATATATCCCTGGCTAGCCACTCAAAGGGTAGTTGGTTATTCCCATAAAGTTATGCCACCATTCCACCAATAGGTATACTTGCAGGTAGGTTTTTACTGTAGCTCATAGGATTCATAGCTGGGGTGAAACTGATACTTTTCTTCTGGAGGTATGTGGGGCACCTTCTAGCACCACAAATGACGGTCAGTAGTGGGCAAGGCTTCTAATTGAGCACCAGCTCAGTTTCTCTGTGCTCTGAACAAAAATTAAACAAAGGTGTGTTCTGCCACCCCTAGCCCATACCTCTGCCAATTTGCTTTTTGGTACAAAATTTCCACTCAGAGTTAGCATAATATTCCAAATTAAATGTAAGAATAAATTCCTCATTATAAAAGAGAGAGAGCAAAAGCAGAGGCTGAGGACTCCTGGCGGATCACAGTATGCGGACCATGCTGCTGGGACATAGGGAGTCGCTCCTGTGCACAGCCTACAGCATGAGGGACCGGAGGAACCACCCTGAGCGAGAGCTGGGGAGAAGGCTGGCTATGCCCAGCCGACAGTGAGTGGTGGGCGCTAGGCCGGGGCTGGGAGCGCTAGGAAGAGAGGTGTCGCTGCTGGGCTTTAATCAGGGAAGCTGTAGTTTTTAGGGCTGTGCTTTTGTTTGTTTAATGCCCTCCTCATGGCCTGTCAGAAACAAGTCAGCAGCAGGTGAGACTTTATGTGAGGACACAGGTAGGAGGTTCTGACCACTGAGAAGTGGTGCTGGCCTGACACAGGCAGCTCGAGCTTCAGGAGAGAGCTCGGAGGTGACCCGCCACTGGGCGGAGGGAAGTGCCATCCTTTGATTGGGGACATTGTGGATTCTGTTAGGGACTGACTGGCTCGTTCCTTGACGGTGGTCAGCAATGCTGGCAGATGGATAGGTCTGAGTGCAGGAAAGATGCCGAATAAACACAAAAACCAGGCAGAAGGCTGTCTGCCTACAGCTCTCTTAACAGAGCAAGTTTCAAAGGGTTCCAATCAGTGGACTTTTACTTAACAAGCAGTTTGACCGGCATGCTTCTGTGCTCACCATTTAGAATTCCATGTGTGCGTTTTGTACACTTTCCATAAGAACCAACTTAGTTCTCTGAAAGTGTGTCTTGTGTGTTCTTGGCTAGCATCATTAATTGAAGCAGGAGGAAGCAGTAAAACTTTTTTACATGATATTGTCCATTTTCTCAGATTGGTGACCCAGAAGGAAATCTCTGACCTCTGTGGTGGCCAGAAGCCAACTTCATGTCTGAAGGCACAAGCGGTGGTTTGTCATGGAAAGCTTGGGGCTGCAGACGGTGACCCTCAGTGATGGGACGACAGCCTACATCCAGCAAGCCGTCAAAGGTAAGTGTTGCCGGGAGCTCAGAATCCTGTGCCTTAGCCACTTCCAGGAACCTCACTGCCCTGTTTGCCCCCACCTGGTACAGTTTGTATTCCCGTGAGGGTCTAGAAGAGCTTAGATGGACGAGCAGGTAGTAGCGGAGGTCTCCTGCTTTCAGGCACAACTGTTCCAGCCTGTGGGTGCTTCCTAGGTAAAGGCAGTGCACCATCTTGATTCAAGAAAGTTGAAGCCCTGGACTGTCTTCCTGGGTCTCTAACATGTACAAGATACCCTACATTCAGAAGGGGCACCCAAGGGTGTAGTTTATACCTTACTTAGTGTCAGGCATCAGTGAAAGCCAGAAACAAATTCTTTGGTAGTATACGTATATCCTCAGATTTGCATGGGGCATGTGTTTATAATCATAGGACTAAATACTTAAAAAAGAAAATCCTACATAGTACTTAAGAACAGACTGGGAAGCTGGAGGGATGGTTCAGAAAGGCCCTGAGTTGGGTTCCTAGCACCTATGTTGGGTGGCCAATAACTCCAGCTCCAGGGGAACCAACCCCTCTTCTGGTCTCTGAGATTACCCTATCCCCATACACATACATACCTAATAAAAGTGAAAGTAACCAAAAAAATAAATAAATAAGAAAACAAAACAAAAGTCCGGCAGTGATGATGCACACCTTTAATCCCAGCACTCAGGAGGCAGAGGCCAATGGATCTTTGTGAGTTGCAAGCCAGCTGGTCTACAGAGTGAGTTCCAGGACAGCTAGAGCTATTACACAGAGAAACCCTGTTTTAAAAGCTTTAAGAACAGATAAGGTATCCCTTATGCAAATGCTCAGGACCAAACATGACAGGTTTTGTAGACTTGGAGTTTGGAACGTTTGCATGGACATGAGCCTGCACATTCCTAATCTAAAACTCATTAGGATTTCAAGCATTGCAGATTTTAGATTTTCAGATGAGGAACACTTGTAATGAAAGTTTGTCGTTTGTTGTTTGAAATTCAAACTTAGTTAGCAGTCACTTGCTCCATCTGGCCTCCTACCTCTATAAAGGAAGTTCAGGTCAAAGCAAGTGTAGAGCCAGCAGAGAGTGCTGTTGGGCACAGGGGCCTGTGGGTAGGATGCTCCTTCTTTCTTCCCACCATTCTCAGACATGTTATTTTGTCTTTCTTGGACAGAAACAATGCCTCCTTTGACCTTTTCTAGACTCTGAGTGTTGCTGTCGTATGACCGTGTTGCTGCCCTCCAGTTCAATACATGACTAAGGAAATTTCCATACCTAGATTTACAGATGCCTTGTTTATTGGTGCTTTTTATTTATTTAAAATGGTGTTTCCTTTTTTTGTTTGTTTGTTTGTTGTTGTTATTTTGGTTTTTTGAGACAGGGTTTCTTTGTGTAGCCTTGACTGTCCTGAAACTTACTATAGACCAGGCTGGCCTTGAACTTACAAGATCCTCCTGCCTCTGCCTCCTGAGTGCTGGGACTAAAGATGTGCCAACCTAAAATTTTGTTTCTTGATAATGATGTAAGAAGATACCCCTAGGAGGCATGGGCTTTCTGGGAGGCCTGGTACAAACTGTTGTTTATATTCTTTCTAGGATTGTTCTCTTGTGAATGTGCTTTTTCTACAATATTTCTAAGGCCTCAAACCCTCTGACTTTCTATTAGAAGTCCTGTCCCTCTGGAGAAGTCTAAGGGAAGAATTTAGGTGGGCCGTGTTTCTCCTTAGACCCCGTTATTTCCCTTCCATCTGCTTTCCACAGAAAAGCAGTAGTTGAATGAATAAAAGTCGTTGTCAGCCAGGCACATGAGGCAGGCCTGAGCCACCAAGTGGGAGGAACCCTGTCTCGTAGAACAGAACAACAACAAGTGAGCTGTCTGGCCGCTGAGGCCACTCCTCCTGAGCCTTCCCTTCCTTCCTTGGTGAATCTTCGCCTCCTCCGTCTTGTGTAAGTGTGTCCCAGCAGTCTTCTCAGGTCTGTGCTTACCTCCTCCATTGTGTGCACACTTATACACACTCACATGCACACACAAATAAATGTCATTTAAAAGTCTCTATCAAAATAGTCCTTTAAATTTAGCCTTACTCAAAGTCTTAGGACATAGACAATATTCTTTGCCAGAATGTATCATGAATGGCCCCCTAGTCCATTTCCCACTAGAACCATGGGAGCCTGCTCTTAACTGACCACTTCCTCTTGGCATCCTGGGCTTCCAAACTCCCACAGGAACTGCTTATTAAGTTTTGCTTACAGCAGCCTAGGCTTTTTCTAGCTTGCCTCTCTAAACTTTTCCAAAGTCCTCCCACAGAGAGCTCCACACTGTCAGCACAGCCAACATCTCACTTCTCTGATACCAGTGTTCTGTGTGAGTTCTTTCGCCTTGCTGTGATGAAAACCTTCCATAAATGACAGGAGAAAGAAAGGTTTATCTTGCTTGTGGTTTGGAGGTGTGTTTGGTCTACAGTCACTTACCTTGTGCTTGGGCAGAAGATCATGGCAAACACAAGTCTGTGATGGTGGGAGAGAGCTGTTCACCTCACAGCAGACAGGAAGAAAGAAGTGAGACGAAAGGGGCTGAGGAGAACATGCACGCATGCACGCACGCACACCTCCTAATCCCCAGGGACCTACTTTTCCCAGCAAAGCCCACCTCCTGCGTTTCCAAAACTTTCCATAATAGGAAGGCATTTGCCGCCCAAGGTTGTGCACAGCTACATAACTGGTGAGTCACAGCTGTGCTGTGCACAGTCCACCGTTGGTAACAGAGCCAAGAGGACTCCCTCTAGGGGCAGCTTTGGGGATTCCCCGGGGCAATGGCAGCAGAGGAGAGGGTCAGAAGAAGGCGGCTGCTGTCTCCCTGACTTCTCCCTTTCTGCTCTCCTGAGAGGACAGCCTAAGTGGGCAGCAGGAGAGTCTAATTCCAAGAGCCACCTAGATGTGACTCACTCCTGTGGGCCCATAACCTGGGCAATGAAAGCAGGAGGGTGGGAGGAAGTCAGGGTTATCCTCAGCTCCACAAGGACTGTGAGGCCAACCTGGGCAACACAAGACCTTGTCTGAGAGAAAAGAGGAGATACAGAAGAACACAGATCAGCCAGCATATGGTGTGACGGCCCACACCTGTGGTCCCAAGAAGATTGTGAATTTGAGGACAGCTTGGGCCATATATCAAAGCCCTGTCTTAAATATATATATATATTAAGAATTGGGGATATAAAATATCAAGGATTAGGGATATAGCTCATGGGTGAAGACCTTGCCTAGCAAGCACAAGGCTCCAGGTTCAGTCCCTAGCACTGAAAAAGAAAAGAGTCTGGCATGATGCAAACACCTGTAATCTCAGGGTTTAGAAGGCAGAAAGAGGGGGATCACAGCAACTTTGAGGTCTTCTTTTGTCTGGTTAGCAAATTCCATGTCACCCTAGGCTACAAAGGAAGATCCTGTAACAAGAAATGCTGAGTGGGGGTGAAGTGGGGGCTTGAAGATTTCCCAGGTCAATTATGGAACTAGCACTCAAATGACATAGACTCAGGTGGGCAGCCATATCATCATAGTCACACTCAGGCTAGGCAGATAGCTCACTCATTGGCACATAAGCGTGAGGACCCAAGTCCAACTCTCAGCACCCACATAAAAAGCTGGCTTCAGTGGCACATGCTTATAATCCCACTGCTGGAAGGCAGAGGCAGGAGGATCCCTGGGGACTCTCTGGCCTGCTGTCCTTGCTTAATCTGGGAGCTCCTGGCCAGCTAAAGGAGATACCATCTCTAAACAAGAGAGGGCTTATTGAGGAACAGCGCCAAGGTTGACCTCTGGCATGTCGTCACATGCACACGTCACACACAGACCCTGTTGCTTTACTTCCATTTCTTCTGTCTGCTTTTCAGCAAAGGATCTCATATAGACTAGGCTGGCTTCAAATTCAGATCTGTAGCAAAGGCTGACCTTGACTTCCTGGTCCTCCTGCCACTGTTTCCCAAGTGCTGGGATTATAGGTGTGCACCACCACATCTGGCTTTCAGGCTGCACAGTGGATCACTATAGTGAACACTGAAGCTTATGGAGGGCTGATCATAACCCTGGCATGTGCCCAGTGAACTCACTCAGTCCTCACAGCTACTGTATAAGGAAGAGACTGTTGTTAAGATGAACAGGGGGCTGGAGAGATGGCTCAGTGATGAAGAGCACTGACTGCTCTTCCAGAGGACCGGGGTTCAATTCCCAGCACCCACATGGCAGCTCACAGTTGTCTGTAGCTCCAATTCCTATCTCCAAGCAAACACCAAGGCAAATAAATAAGGTTTAAAAACAAAAAAAGAAGATGAACAGAAAGCTGAGACACAGGCTAAAGAAGTGGCTCAGGGTCACCCAGTGAGCAAGAACCTGGAATTTATTTATACTCAGGTTTGTCCTGACTCCAGAGCCTCTATAGCTACTGCCCACACCGAAGCCGAAGCCTCCCTTGTTGGAGGCCCCAGGTTTTGGCACCTTGTTACAGGGAAAAATGAAGTGACATGTTGTTAGTTTGGTCTATATCTGAATTTCTTAACATCTAGGGTCTTCTCTGGTTTCAGGACATTCTTTGTTTCCACTTAGCTCAATCTCAGCAGCTCTGTGTTAGATTAGAGGTCCCCATCTTCATGGGTGAGGCTGGAACAATAGAGGATATTGCTCCTGAGTGAGTGACCAAAGGTAGCACCGTAAAGTAACCTCGTGGTAGGATGTGTTTTCCCTCAGTACCTCCAGCCTTAGCCTTAGGAAGTGGGTAATGTGGGAACATGGTGAATGTTATCCAGGCTTGGGCCACAGGCAAGGACTCAAGGACTCCAGTAGGCATCTACCAAAGCAGGTAAGCATGTGGTAGACCTGAGCCAGGCCTGGCCCACTTCTCTGCTTCCACCTCCCCAGGAGAGAAGCTGCTTGAAGGGCAGGTGATTCAACTGGAAGATGGGACCACTGCATATATTCACCAGGTGACGATCCAGAAAGGTGAGGCGCCCCAGCACAGCCCTGTGCGGAGGGAGGCCTGGAAGCCCTCCCTGAGGCGCCCTCATGGCCACAAGCTCCAGAGGATGGCTGGGTTGCTCTCTCTACAGAGTCTTTCTCCTTCGAGGATGGTCAGCCTGTGCAGCTGGAGGATGGCAGCATGGCCTACATACACCATACACCCAAAGGTGAGCCCATGGGCATCATGGCTTGTGCAGAAAGAAGAGTCAAAACTGGCAGGGGCTGGGGGTCAACACAAGCACTGTCTTCCCTGAGACACAACCATGCTTACCCAAGAACAGCCTTGCACGCCTTCCCTGAGGCAGACCACAGAAGCAGCTGCGTCTGCCGTATATCAACATAGGCCTAGGTGCTGGCTTTGGCACCAGATCAGCCACCAATTAGGCCCTTGCACTGGACCTGAGGGCATTATCACAAAGCAGGGGAAAAACTCGTTCGTTTCTAACAGTGAATGAAGCTGAGTGCAGAGTAGGGGGTGGCTTATACCTATACTCCCATCATATGGGAAGCTGAGGCAGGAGGATTACCAGGAGCTCAGGGGCAAACTGTGCTACTTAGTGTGTTCTGGGCTAGCCAGGGCTAAGGAATGAGACTGTCTCAAAGACCCAAAAGAAAATAGTTTCTAATGTATAAAAGAATACTCATTTAGTCTGGAAGTGGTTTTGTGGGCCAAGTACACACTAGGCATTGCATTTGTGCTGGTGCATACACAGTAGAACAGAGTCAGGCCCTTCCTGTTCAGCTATAGGTAGCTGTCATGGATGAACTGACCATGCACCGGGTCCTCTGAGCAGAGGTGGGTAGATGCCTCGGTGCTGCCCTGCTTCAGCTTCTGTCCTTTGTGCACAAGAAGTCTTACACAGCCCTAGATACAGTTAGGTAAAAATTGGTTCATAAGTAAGCAGTCACTGATAGTGGATCATACAGAAATTTACAGTTTGGGGCTGTAGAGATGGCTCGGCAGTTAGGAGCACTTCCTGCACCAATAGAGGACTCAGACTTGGTTCCCAGCACCCCTAGTCAGGCAACATACAAATGCCTGTAGCTCCAGTTGCAGAGGATGCAATGGTCTCTGGCCTCCACACAGTGATGCACATAAACTCCAATAGGCACCATGCATATACTTTAATTTTTAAATCTAAAAACTCCCCACATTTCTTTGGCATACATTTAAACTCACTGTTATTAAAGACAAATGCAGATTTGCATATTGAGTTCCTGGCCAAATTTTTGTACCACAGAATGATGATGATGGATGAGGGCTGGAGAGCATCTTCAGCGTTTCAGATTTGGCCAATAGTTTCATTTTATAATCATCATTGCTAAGTGCCGATTCACATCATGTAGTGCAAAATGTCAGCAGTATGTTTGGAGCCATTTCAAAAATGGTTGGAAATTCTGTCCTAATCCCAAGCCAAAATTCAGTTAACAAATTTTTTCTTTTCTTTCATTTTTTTTTTTAAGATTTATTTATTCATTATGTATACAACATTCTGCCTTCTACATACCAGAAGAGGGCACCAGATCTCATAGATGGCTGTGAGCCACCATGTGGTTGCTGGGAATTTAACTCAAGACCTCTGGACGATCAGCCAGTGCTCTTAACCTCTGAGCCACCTCTCCAGCTCTTTTTTTTTTTTTTTGGATAGGTTTCTTTGTGTAGACCTAGCTGTCCTGGAATTCACTCTGTAGACTATGCTGCCCTACTCACAGAGATTTGCATGCCTCTGCCTTCTGAGTGCTGAAATTAAATGCCTGCGTCATCACTACCTGGCTTTTTTTTTTTCCTACCTGGCTTTTCATAACAATTTTTTATAAAGTTTAAATAAATTTAAATTGCAATTTTAAAAATCAATCCTACAACACAATATAATCCAAAAGTAGACTGATTGTATATCTCTTGAGCAATGACAATAGAAAAATATTAATTTCTGTAATTAAAGAATTATGCTTCTGTAAGAGCAGGACAAGAGTTAAAACTGAAAGTTATAGCATAGTCTAGAGTCTGAGCTGAGGTGTTTCAGGCAGGATCGGTTTGTGTTTCAGGCAGGATCGGTTTGTGTTGTGTTGTCTTGACAGCATGCAGAATACAAAGTGCATGTTGCATGTTCAGAGCTGAGGCTGTAGTGAGGTCATGTGATGCAGCACTACCAAGTACTCCCAGGAACACTTCAGATTCACTGCACATTTTGTTTTGAGTCAGTTTTTAGCCATTGCATATTCGGAAACATTTAATGCCGCCCAGTTTTTCACAACGTTCAGTCATGTAAAGCTGAAAAGTTGTAGTTATGTATCTGGGGTCCCTGTCCACAGTCTGAGCAGCTGGGGCAGGGAGGAGGAGTGGCAGGCAGTATGGGCTCAGCACTCTGGACAGGACCAGCCTGTGCACAAGTGGAGGAGGGAAGGGGGTGACATTAGAAGACAGGCACATCTGAGGGTCTGCTGGAGCAAGCAGGCTGGGAAACGGCGAAGGGCAGAGCCAAGGCCACAGTGCTTGAGGCTCATCAGGTCTTATCCTGAGACCAGATGATAACGGACCAGGTCATCAAGGAGCTGTTGAGTCCCAGTCATTATACTCTGGGAAGCCTTGTCCTTAGGAGAGACAGCTCCAGAAGGCCGAACAACAGAAAATCACCACAGTGAAAGCTCCCATTGGTGTACTCACGGTTCATACTGTAAAGTCAGGGTCTCCCCCTGTGCAGCATCAGGACTAACTTGGTGTGCCTTGTAGAGGGCTATGACCCCAGCGCTCTGGAAGCTGTCCAGTTGGAAGATGGCTCCACTGCCTACATCCATCATCCCGTGTCTGAGCCATCAGATAGCACCATTCTGGCTGTGCAAACAGAGGTGGGCTTGGAGGACCTGGCAGCAGAGGATGAAGAGGGCTTCAGCGCAGACACAGTGGTGGCCCTGGAGCAGTACGCCAGCAAGGTGAGTACAGAGCCTAGCGCTGCCATTGCCCGGCAGAGTGGGGCCATACCTATTTACCACCTCTAGGCACTGCCAAAATCTTACTTGTCTGGCCAAGTGTAGTGGTCCATGCTTGGAATCCCAAAACTTGGCCTGTAGAGACAGGAGCTTGAAGCCAGCCTTGACCACACAAGATCCTATCAAACCAAAACAAAGCATAGTGCTTTACCTCTAGAGAACAGCCAAGGCTACACTGCCTCAGCCCCTGCTGTTCTCTTGTGAGTCCTTTTGATCCAGTGCAGCCATAGCAGACAGCTGCGTGTGCTTCCCGTTGTTTGTGCTGCCCAAGGAGGGAAGGCTGCTGTAAGGAACATTGGCTTTCATGTGGCAGGAAATCAGGCCCAGACCACTAAAGTGGTCCTGATAATCCTCTGCTCTTCATGAGAGCTTCACCCACCTGTGTCTTTTTATTACTTTTCCCATCCACTGAAGTAAGATGCTAGTGTCTTTTTTTTTTTTTAACTGTGCAAGGATGCCAAATCTTGGAATTATAGATTAGCTGCTATGTGGTTGCCGGGAATTGAACTTGGATCCTTTGGAAGAACAGTCAGTGTCCTGAACCTCGCCAGCCCCGCCAGTGTCTTTATTGCTTCTCTGAGACTTACTTAGTCGCTTGGGACAGTAAACCCAGTAGGTAGTGAGCAGGCCATGTGCACCAGGGCAACTAGGATTCTTGAGAAATGAGGCCTGACGAGAAAGCTGTGGTTCTCTCTGAGTCTCTGCTGAGGACAGGAACAGAGACTGACCACCAGGGGACAGGTGGGCAGTTTTCCAAACACTGGCTAACCTGCATACTAGGAGAGCTGGTTGTATAAACTATAGGAGAAAAGAGGAAATTCTCATGCCTCTTCAGAAGGAAGCATAAAACCACCATAGGCCACTTGGGGTACACATTCTTTTCAGCCCCTACTGCCCTAGGGTATGTTAAAGGCCAAATGTAAGACAGAAACAGAACTGGGCTTTATTTAAAGCAAGAGCTGTGTGGTCAGGGCTAGCTTTGCCACTGCCTAGGCCAGCCTTGGGCGAGTCCCTGGCCTTCCAGACCCGAGCTCAGGAAGTAACCAAAGTGGGGCCAGGGATTTTAGAAGTCACTTCCAGGTCTGGTGACTGGGATCCTTCGCCCACTGTGCCCATTGTGTCTGCTGTGCATGCTCCTCAGCAGGGTCTCCCACCTCCCACTGGGAGGAAGGGGACTTGCTGTGTGTGTGTGTGTGTGTGTGTGTGTGTGTGTGTGTGTGTGTGTATGTGTGTGTGTGCGCACGCGCGCGCCTGCCTGTATGTCTGTTTCTGCCTCAGACACTCACACACACATCTTTTTTTTTTTTTTTTTTGCAAGAAAGGAGTTCCACTTGTAAGCACAGAAACACATTGCTCAGGGGACTGATGTGTGTCTTATGTCAGCCCTTCCCTTCCAGAGTCCAGCCTGTGGCCACATGGAGCCGTGCCGTGCTGCAGGGTTTGAGTGAGAATGTTTGAGCACTTGGTTCCCAGGTGGTAGTGCTATTTGGGGACGTCTAGAAGGTGCAGTAGGAAGTGGGCCACTAGGCAGAGACTGAGATTTACAGTTCACTCTCTGTCCTGTGCTTGTGTTGGAAGATGTGAATGTTCAGCTTTCTTGCTCCTGACCCAGGAAGCCTTAGTTCTGTTTGTTGGGTCTTAGGCTACCAGAGTCTGGTACCGTCCCTTCTCATCCTCTCAGGGAGTATGTGTAGGGACACCAAGATTTTTTTCCTTAGGTTCTGCATGATAGCTCAGCCCCCCATAATGGCAAAGGGCAGCAGGTGGGAGACAGAGCTTTCCGCTGTGGCTACAAGGGTTGTGGACGTCTCTACACCACCGCCCATCACTTAAAGGTAAGGGCTACCGGACAGCTTTCAGTCCTGTCCCCTCCCCAGGAAGGCTGTAACTGCACCCTGGCATTGCCCTGGCCCCACCCTGTCACCTGCTGGACGGAAGAGAACCTAAGAGCTGAGCCCATCCCCCACCCCACTGACTCATGGGCTTGCTTTTCTTCACAGGTACATGAACGAGCTCACACGGGTGATCGTCCGTACAGATGTGACTTCCCCAGCTGTGGAAAGGCCTTTGCCACAGGTAACATACCTGGATGAAGACAAGGTCTGCTTTTAGTTGAGGGAAAGGGTTCTAGATCCACTTGGGGACTTCCTCGAAGGTGGCCAAGCTCAGACTGCTGTCCCAGAGAAACCACTGAGTGTGTGCTCTCTGAAGAACCTGCTCTCAGTGAGGGACGTGGGGGCTGGGCCTCAGGAGAGGCTGGGCTCAGGGAGAGGCATCAGCTCTGGTGGCCCCAGCTATGGACTAGTAAGGGCTGAGGCCTGTCTGGCTTTGTTCCCTCTGTGAGACAAGGACCACTCGGTCCTGCCCTCTAGGCCTCCTCTGAGTTTCATGTTCTAGAATGCCTTCATTTGGCCTAGGAAGTGTCATGGGACACAGTTGGCTTTTCCTGGGCAGGATCGGACAGAGGCTGGCCTGGGCCTCTCTAGAGCCTCCCAGATCACTTTAGGTAGAGAGCTCTAAATAAGGTAGGCATTCAGGAATGAGCTTCCACTGGCTGCTCTCCTTACATCCCACCACACATGGATAGGCTATGGGCTAAAAAGTCATGTTCGTACTCATACGGGTGAGAAACCATACAAGTGCCCAGAGGAGATGTGCAGCAAAGCCTTCAAGACCTCAGGAGACCTGCAGAAGCACGTGCGGACCCACACGGGTAGGTTGGGCCCCACCACCCCGTCCACAGCCTGAGTCCCAGAGCCCGGGGCCACCCCTTCCCACCCTGGTCCTCCTGAGCCATTCCTGTGGTTCCTATCTACACAGGTGAACGCCCGTTCCGGTGTCCTTTTGAGGGTTGTGGTCGTTCCTTCACCACATCAAATATCCGCAAGGTACATGTGCGCACCCACACAGGCGAGCGGCCCTACACCTGCCCCGAGCCCCACTGTGGCCGTGGCTTCACCAGCGCCACCAACTACAAGAATCACGTGCGCATCCATACAGGTGGGCCAGCTGGCATGTGTGAGGACCACCCTCCCGCCCCAGGCCCCATCTCCCTCTCTGCAGGCTTCTGATTCGGGACACTTCTCCAGGCTGAGTTGTGGTGGGTCACCAGATGCCCATCACCTCCTGGGAACACTTCTCCCTTTGGTAGTTGGATCTGGTCTGGCAGGTCTCGCCCACCCTCCGTGGATTCGGATGGTTTCTGACCACATTTCCACAGCCTTCTGAAGTCTCCCCACCCACTGAGTTGTTGAAGGAGGCCAGGGCCAGGAGCTGTGTGGGAGAAGCAGAGTGAAGTGTTGCCCGCCCCCATGCCCCCCAGCATCTCCTGTGCATATGACTCTGTGTCCTTACCCTTGTGCGTAGCCGCGTGCCCACTTCTCCGTCCTACTTGCCACCGCTCTTACCCACTAGCTCTCTTCTATTGGCGACCTTTGACCCCCACCCCAACATTCTAAGGCCTACCTTCCTCCCTCCTCAGCCTAACCTTGCTCTCTCCACCTGGTCTCTGGGTGCAGGGATCCCACTCTCATGCCCTCCTGTCTCCCCAGTTCCTGCCACTCAGTCTCAGTCCTCAGCCCCTGTCCCCTCCCCTGGCATTCCCCTCACCAGCCCTGTCCCCAACCTTATCCCCTTAGCTTTCCCCTTGCCAGCCCCAGTTCCCGCCCCCTCACAGCCCAGTGTCCCCAGGGGAGAAGCCATACGTTTGCACGGTGCCAGGCTGTGGAAAGCGCTTCACTGAGTATTCGAGCCTGTACAAGCACCATGTGGTGCACACACACTGCAAGCCCTATACATGCAGCAGCTGTGGCAAGACCTACCGACAGACCTCCACCCTGGCCATGCATAAGCGCAGCGCACACGGGGAGCTGGAGGCCACCGAGGAGAGCGAGCAGGCCCTGTATGAGCAGCAGCAGCTGGAGGGTGAGGGAGCAGAAAGTGGGGAGGGGGAGGGGGCCCCAGGGCCTCCCCCGGCATCTGCAGCAAGTGACAGCCTGGGCCGTCCTCTCCTAGCTGCCTCTGCTGCTGAAGAAAGCCCACCAACCAAACGAGCCCACATTGCTTACCTTTCGGAGATGAAGGAAGAGAGCAGTGACATTCAAACCCAAGTAGCCATGGTGACTGAGGAAGATGGGGCCCCCCAGGTGGCTCTGATCACTCAGGACGGCGCCCAGCAGGTAGAGGCCCTGGGATGGTTGGGCAGTTTCAGGTGGCTTCTCCAGTCTGAGGACTCTGGGGAGTCCTGAAGTTCTCAGCCTCACCTCCACTCAGGTTCCTGTTTTCCCTTTAGGGACTTCAAAGAGCTAAGGCTGAGGAGACTGATATGGTCACCTGTTCCTCCCAGTCTCTTTTCCTTTTCTGAGACTGAGTCTTCTCATCTGAATGATATGCATGTGCTCAAGAGGGTCATGTCAGTACATGAGTCTTATAGCTGGAAGTCTGTCAGTGTTGCTGGCCAGAGTATCCTGCCCCTTGGCCATACCTCCTTATCTAGCGGGCCTCTTCCTTCCAGAGTGAGCATGAAGATGAGTTAGGTAGAGACCCTGACCTGCATGCAGCTGTTACAGAGGCAGAGCAGTGGGAAGTAGACGTGTCAACGGGATGCCCTTACTGCTTCTCCCTGCAGCCATGGCCCTGTTTGTGTACTTGTCCCAGCCCAGCTCTCTCACTTAGCCTACTGTAGGCCAAGCTTGTGTAGCACAGCAGGACAGCCTTCCTCTGATGCTCATCCCCGTCCTGTTGGCAGGTCAGCCTGTCCCCAGAAGAGCTGCAGGCCCTGGGGAGTGCCATCAGTGTGGTGACTCAGCATGGCAGCACTACCCTCACCATCCCCAGTCATCACGATGAGCTGGCCACATCTGGCACACATACGGTCACCATGGTCAGCGCCGATGGCACCCAGACTCAGCCCGTATGACCAGGCAGTTTGTTTATTCTCTCTGTCCTTTGAGGGAGGGGGGTCCAGACTAATGAAGACATTTTATGAGCAGAAAATCCCACGAAAGGCCTCCCTGCCAGGCCTAGTGCTGCTATAGGCCTGTAGTTGTAGCGACCTGGGAGGCGAAGGTAGGAAGATCACAAGTTTAAGGTCAGCCTGGGCAGCTTGGTGGGGTGCAGCTCAGTAGTAAAGTTCCCATCGGGCATATCTAGGTTCAGTTCCCAGTACAACCAGTCAGTCAGTCAGTCTCCCCTCCAAGGCCAGCAGGTGTGGTGGTGCACACCTTTAATCCCAGCACTTGGGAGGAAGAGGCAGGCATATCTCTGTGAGTTCCAGGCTCGCCTAGTCTATACAGTAATTTTCAGGACAGCCAGACCACAGAGAGAGACCCTGTCTTTAAAAAAAAAAGTACCCTCAGCAGTGTTCATCTTTAAAACAGAGATCTCCAGACAGTGTGTAGAACAGGAAAGGCATGGAGGCCTGCAGCTGTAATCCCAGCTGCTAAGGGCTAAAGCAGCTCAGGGTCAATCTGGACAATTTAGAGACCCTGTCTCAAAAACATGCAAACCATAAAAGGTCTAGAGATGTAGCCTGGTGGTTGCTGTACTTGCCTTACTCCTGAGGCTCCATCTCCAGGACCATTACTACCACACTGCCAACCTCTAAAAAAATCCTGGATATTGAAGAAAAATCCAGCCTTGTTTTACCTCTGAGCCCCAAGCTACTTAGTCTGATATATAAAGCTTGCATGAGGAGGGATAGGCACTGCAGGTAGATGGAGAGTCTTTCTGCTTCTGTGTTTGCAGGTCACAATCATTACCTCTGGGGCCTTGGTAACCGAGGACTCAAGTGTGGCATCTCTTCATCATCAACAGGTGGCACTGTTGGCCACAGCCAACGGAACCCACATCGCAGTGCAGGTGGGTAGGAGAATGGAGGAAAGTTATTCTGGACCAGGACCAGAGAGCAGCACAGCAAGGGGACTGGGTGCCTGTGTGGTGGGGAAGAACCAAGTTTGGATTCCTCTCTGCCTACATCCACACATCTGACTTAGGGAGAGTGGGGACATCTTTGTCTTGAGGATGACTGAGGCAGTGACCTGTGGTAAAGGCCCTTATCTTCCTGAGTTCTTCTCTTCACCCAGAAGATGAGAGGCTGGAATACATTCCGTCCAATGACCTTTAGAGCCAGTTATTCTTTTTTGCCTTGTTTGTTTGCTTTGGTTTTTTTAAGACAGGGTTTCTCCATGTATCTCTGGCTGTCCTGGAACTAACTGTGTAGAACAGGCTGACCTCAAACTTAGAGGTCCACCTGCCTCTGCCTCCCAAGTGCTGGGATTAAAGGTGTGGGACACCACCCAGCCAGTCACTTTTTTATGAGATGTCTGATATCTCTGACCCTGAGGCAGCCTGGTGGTCTGCCCAGGCCATACCTAATAGGACCCTTTATCAGGGAGTTTTCTTTATTAGAACCCTAATAAGAAAGAGCAGGTGGGGGGCTGGAGAGATGGCTCAGCGGTTAAGAGCACCGTCTGCTCTTCCAGAGGACCCGGGTTCTGTTCCCAGCACCCACATGGCAGCTAACAACTGTCTGTAGTTCCAGTTCCAGGCAAACACCAAGGCAAATAAATAAATAAATAAATAAATAAATAAAAAAAAAGAAAGAGCAGGTGGACCGTGCATTGCCTCCACTGGGGTCTGGAAGGGAGGGTCTCACACTACCCTTTCTGTTTCTCCTCTTCCCAGCTGGAGGAGCAGCAGACCCTGGAGGAGGCAATAAGTGTAGCCACTGCTGCCATGCAGCAAGGGGCTGTGACCCTGGAAACTACAGTATCAGAGAGTGGCTGCTGAGCCCAAGAGGACTGGCTCCCATACGTGCTGAGAAGGTGCCATGCTATGCTCACAGGTGGCCCTGCCTCTGGGGGTCCTGGCTGGAGCTGACCCCAAAAGATGACCACATTGACCTCTGGGGTGAGAAGGCGGCAAGAGAATGACTCTAATGGAAAGGGCTGTGGGCCACACCCAAGATGAGGGTCGGGCAGTGGGAACCGAGGACAACCAGCATGGTCAGCAGGCTGCTTTGGACAGCTGCTTTCCTCCCTTGGAGAAATACTCGCTTCTGTTTACTCCCTTTCTCAGAGAGATGGGGACTAGGTGGATGAGGACTGGCCTCCACCCTGACTGCTCTACCACCAGGGGAAAGGTAGACAGCTCTTCAGCCCAGCGCCTCCCAGCAATAACCACCTCCTGGGGGTAGGGTAGCCAAGATGCCCAGCCACTTGGCACCAGGAACTTACTGCCGCCACAGTCAGAATTAATTCCTCAGGGGCCTGTGGCTGGAGTAGGTTCCCAGGCCATGGCTCCCCAGTGGCTCTTCACTCTGTGACAGAGAGACAGAGAGTGGCCTGCACCTAGACTGCTGGGAATCGGGTTTAATTTGTTTTGTGGTTTGGTTTTTTAATTCTATTTTGATAATTTTTTTTTCTGCTCTGGGTGGTGGCGGCAAACGGGTGAATGAGTGTTTAATAAAAGTTGCAAGTTTCCACCTGGGTTCCTCCATCATTTTCGGGCTGGGCCCCAGTGGCAGGGCTCACTGGGCTCCAGCCTGCTTCCCTAGCACAACTCTGTGCAGCCCTCTCCGTGGGTCCAGGCAGGAGGAAGGCCCCAGGAAAGATGAATCCAGAAGGACTGGAGTGGCTGTGCTTCCCAGGGCGGTGTACGAATCTTGGGTTTCAGCTTGGACTGGAGGGATTCTGGGTTTCCTGTCTTTCTGTCATTGAATGGAGCCGGGGCCCTCCCTTCCTTTCCCAGCAACCACCACACACAAAGCCCAGACGAGGGACCCTCACCAGGGTCACTGAGGTTCCAGTGCCTCACTGCAGAGTGCTAACATGCTAACTGTTACCCAGTGACAGGGTCAGGACATCTAAGCCCATGCTGTGGGAGGCCAAAGGCACAGGGAGATCCCACTAGGGAGTAAGTTGGAGTGCTGGGGCAGCCACAACAGGACAACTATCAGAGGAACCCCACAGAGAACAGCTGTAGGGCTGACTACAGTTGTGTGGGAATGTTGTAGGAATAGGAGGTGCCTCTTCCTGTCTCTGCTGTGGAGCTTCAGTGCGCCCCAGCCCCTTCCTGAGAGTGGATCCAAGCCCATCCTCTCCTGGGTGCTTAGAGGGCTCACATTTGCTGTGTGTTGTTGTGGAGTCTTTTGTTAGTTTGTTTTTAAGACAATTATGCTTCATAGCCTGGGTGGCCCAAGCTTATCCCTGAGTTCCAGAACTCCAAGCCGTAGTGTGTGTTTCCATAGCCTGCTTCCCAGTCACTCCAGACATCAGGCCTGTGGAAGTAGAGAGGCTGGGCATGCTCTCCTGGGAGTGGGATGTCCCAGAATTAGCCTCACAAGGTTTCATTGAAATCTAGTGGCCACCACGATATGAGTGCATCCCAGGCCGAGTGGACACTGCATCTAAAGAAGAGGCGCATTAGTAAAGAGTCCTGACCTTGCCAGGACCTCTAAGGTTGCCCCATGTGCTCCTCATGCAGGCTCTAGTGTCTTCACTAAGTGCAGAGTGGGCAGTGTTCTGAGTTGCTTTAGAGCCAAGGCCCAGGGGAGGAGAAGCAGCAACTCAAAAGCCAAGAGTCCTGGGGAGGGGAACTGCTTCTGTTCTTTCTCCAGTGGGCCTCTTCTGCTTGGATAGAGCTCCTCATTGAGATCCTGCTAGGTGGGGTGGCCCTAAAAGAAGAGTCCTGTCCCAAGCCTGCTGTGTCCTTTATGCCCAGTCTATGGCATAGCTCTGTGAGGTGAGGACTTGGCGTCTTTTTTTTTTTTTTTTTTTAAACTTTATTTATTTATTTATTTATTTGCCTTGGTGTTTGCCTGGAACTGGAACTACAGACAGTTGTTAGCTGCCATGTGGGTGCTGGGAATCGAACCCGGGTCTTCTGGAAGAGCAGATGGTGCTCTTAACCACTGAGCCATCTCTCCAGCCCCCAACTTGGCGTCTTTCTAGCAGGAAACTCTCGGGGTTAACTCTGGAACTCTCCCACTGGGCAAGCTTGACTCCTGACCCTGCCCACCTCCAAAATCAGGACAGCATTGCGTCTTCTCCTTGGCTACCACTGTGTCCAGGAAGGTTCTGGAGCAAGGAAGCTCGTAAAGGGCTACCTGTGCTGAAGGAGCCAGGCCAGTCCTGGTCCCCTGCAGGGAGTGGGCCAGCAGAGCAGGGCAAGAGCAACAAGCCAGTCCTGGAAGCCAGCCGGAGGGAGCAGGCAGGTGGAGCTCTAGCTCCGCTCTGCACCAGGGCCTCTCTGCGGTCTGCAGCCGTTTGCATTTCCTGAAACCGGATCTTGGTGTCAGAGCCGCCCCTGAGCCGGGGCGGGCGCCTCAGCCATGGCCCTGCGCAAGGAACTGCTCAAGTCCATCTGGTACGCCTTCACCGCATTGGACGTGGAGAAGAGTGGCAAGGTCTCCAAGTCCCAACTCAAGGTGAGGGGCATCGTGGGGCTCGGGAGGCTCGAGTTACATCAGGTCCTATCTGCCGAAAGTCAGACTAGGAAGCCTCTGCTACTCGGCAGGCACCTTGCCATCCAGCAGCCCTGGCCCTGGGTGTAGTGCTGGCTTAGGGTAGCTAACAGAGCCACCATAGCTCCTAGATGCCTCCCAGAGGCCTCAGCCGTGTCACCAGAGCCACTTTGCGGAACCAAGTACTCTGACTGGACAGTAGAGGCGGCATCGCGGGATTCTGAGATTCGGTAGCCTGCCCCCTTCCCAGGCTTCTTGTGGGCTCCCCAGAGTCATGCTTGGGCACGTACTCTGCTCCTCCCTGTGGCTTCCTCATGGCTTCGAAGAAAGACAGTTAGTTAGTTAGTGCTTGCTAGTCACTTCCTTCAGAGCTGAGAGCCGCCTCCATTTGCAAAGCAAGCTGGCAACTGAAAGAGTAATGTGGGCCAGCTAAGGGGTCATGGCCAAAGTCTTCACAGTGTTGCTACACACCTCACCATCCGGCCCCACCTACCAGCACAAGAACCCAACAGGTTGGGAAATTTGCTTTATGCCTTGAGACTCTAGGCTGAGTGAGGGGAAGCCAGGCCCAGTGACCACCCATGTCATCTTAAAACCCATGTGGTCTGGACAGTTCTGAGGAGATGAAGGAGATTTCTTCTCTCTGCCTCTGGAGCCGAGGTGTGCTGGGGAAAGTGCCAGAGCCTATGGACCCTGCCTAGGGATCCATTCACTTCTGTAAATACTTTATCCAGTGTCCTGGGGCTGCACACAAGGCTGCAGGGCCAACACGAGGCTAGGCTTCTCTCCCGCTCTCCCCTGAAAAGAGGCTGTATTTACAACCTCCACTGTTGATGACCAAGGCAGGACAGTTGGGAGGTAGATGGGACAGGATAGGCCTGTCCCTTGTCCATCTCAGCCTGACCTTGCTGAAACTCAGTTCTGTCCTCACCTGTCCCTTAGCTGGGCTCATGAGCAGTAATGACTGATGCTCCACTTCCCCAGGAAGGAGAGTCCAGTGCCACCTCTAGTCCCCTAGGAGGTAGGTCAGTCCTTCCATCCCGTGTAAGTCCAGCTCATGTTGTCTAGTTGAGTTCTGCCCACAAAAGAAGACTAGATGATGGAACACCAATCCTCCAGCACCTGTCCCCACACCCACCTTCTTCCACCCTGTCTCTTTAGTACCCCGACACAGGCTTCTTGCTCCCAAGACAGTGTGATTCACCTGTGACCTTTGACATCCCTCCAGGCTCTCAGGGCCTTATACACAGAGGATGTAACAGAGTACTTCCCATTTTCTGGTGGTCTCAGCTGAGAAGGTCTCCCAACTAGAGCCCCCTCTGTGTTAGCTTCTGACTGGCCACATTCCCACTCCCTGAGCTTCTGACTGGCCACATTTCCACCTCCAGCATCCACAGGTTGAGTATTTCTGGGGAAGAGTCTGAGTGTGTACATCCTTAAACTGTGCGCCTCACAGCTTGAATCAAGCCCACTTGCAGTGACATCTCTGACCACACAGAATTAACAGTGAATGTCACAGCTGCTTGACCAGAAACTTGTCCACTCTCAAACTAACATCAGGAGTCTTGGGTCAGATGGAGGTGAGGCAGAAAACGCAGGGTCCCTGCATAGGAGGAGAGGGTTGTCCCCAGACCCACAGTGGTGGACACTAGCCTGGGAGGAAGCATATGGTCCTGGAGGAGGGGCAGAGGCAGAGGAGTAATAGAGAAGTGGTCAGAAGGCAGAAGAAGACACCAACAACAGATAGATACAGCAGCAGGGTGCACCCCGACTTCTGTAAAATGAGGATCGAGTGGGAGGCTGGACCAACCCCATCTTGCTATTGTCATGGGTAGCTTCTTCATGAAGTGCTCATAGAGGGCTGCCTTGGCTAGCCTGGGGACTTGGCTAGCCTAGGGACATCCTGCTGAGGCCAGAGGAAGAGAAGGGTTGAGAAAAGCCCAAGGAGATGGATGTGCTAGTACACACCCATGACCCCAGCACTCCAGAGTGTCTCAAAAGACGAAGAGGCAAACAAGTCCAAAGGATGGAGAGTGGGCCACAGTGTGCATGTGGTGGTCAGAGGACAGCTTGGGAAGCTGGCTGGGTCTCAGGCCAGGCACTGACCCCAGACATCAGCCTCAGGGCAAGCACCTTTATCTGCTGAGTCTTACCATAGTATCTTGCCTTTAATCCCAGCATTCAGTGTAGCCCAGGCTGAACTCGAATTCACAGAGATCCTTCTGCCTCTGCCTCCTCCAAGTGCTGTGACTAATGATGTATGTCGGTCACCATGCCTGGCTGTGTCTTTTAAATGAATGACTTGGAGCCTACACAGAGGTCATACCTGTGATCCCAACACTCTGGGGCTGAGGCAAGAGGGTTGCTGAGAATCCCTTGAGGTCAATCTGTCAGGGCTACAATGTGAGTTCCTATCTCAAAAAAAAACCAAACCAAACCAAAAAAAAAAAGTAATCTGTGTAGGAAAGGTGACTCCTGCTTTCTGAGGTCACTGTCTGGTGCTTTTATGGGCTCCTAACATTTGTGCACCTCTGGCCCCTGTCAGACAGGGGTCTGAGATCTGAAGGCCGAGACTCTGAAGAACCAGCCCTTCTGAATTTTTTGTGGTCAGTGTAGACATGGCAGCCAACTTCTCCCTGGACCTGAGTTCCCAGGGAGAAGATCTCTACCCCATACCTACATTGGAAAGAGTGAATACACAGAACTTTTTAGGCCCAGGGCTGTCCACCCCAAGGCCAGGGGCCGAGGAGTCAGTGGGGTCTGTAGACATCTTCTCTGAGAGAGTCCAGATGTCAGCATACGGAAAATACAGAAACCTACACCCCACCCCTGGAAACTGTGAGTCAGTAGGTCAGGGCAGGGCAGGTTTTTCAATTTCATTTGCTTTAGTGGAGACCCTGAGGGGGCCTAAGAGCTAGACTTTGGGCAAGACACTTCCTCCTGAGTCTCCATTTCCTCACCTGTAGAAAGGATCCCAGGCACTGCACCCTGGCCCAGGGCTGATTGAGATCTGCAGTGAGCTCCGATTCATCACCGCCCCACCCCTGTTGCTTCCTGTCCTGCCTGATCCCGCCCCTCACCCCACCCCAGGGGTAGCAAAGCCTCTGTGCAGAGGGCCCTGAGTCCTACAAATCCTGACAACTAACAGCTTGGGCACTGGGCTCTGCAGATTCAGTCACAAAGGCAGAGATGAGGAAGCCCTGCTGGGCAGGTGGACAAACAAGGCCTGGAGGATGCAGGTTAGCTGTGTACAGAGGGCTTGCCTAATGTGCATGGGGCCCTGGGTTAGGTCTCCCTCACTGCCTAAACTGTGCACAGTAACCTTGGTACTTTGGTGAGAGAGGCGAGAAGATCAGAATCGTACAGAATGAGTTTGAGGCCAGCCCAGAGTAGCTGAGACCCTGTCTCAAAACAACAACAAACCAGGAAAGGGCTGGAGAAATGGCTCAGTGGCTAAGAGCACTGGCTGCTCTTTCAGAGGACCCACATGGTGGCTCACAACTCCTGTAACTCCAGTTGCATTAACAGGCAAGATGGTATTGACCTGGAATCCTAGCACCAGGAAACCGAGGCAGAAGACCTGGCTACAGAGTGGGACCCTGCCTCAAATGCTCCCTCCACTCTTTCCTTCTCTCTTCCTTCATTTCTTCCTTTCTTTCTCCCTTTTTTCTGTCTTCTTTTTTATCATAAACAACAACACAGTGATAGGCTGTCAGGATAGTTGAGCATGTAAAGGCACGCCCTGCCAAGCCTGACGTCTTGAGTTTAATTCCTGGCACCCACCTTTGAAAGGAGAGACTCTCCATAAGTTGTTCTCTGAGCTCCACACAGGAGCTGTTAAAATAACAGAGATTTAAAAAACAAGGCATACCATTAACCACTGTTATTACTCTGCCCAGTTATTAAGTTGCTCTGAAGAATAGTCTGGTGCGCTCCCTGTTCGTGTGTTACTGGGTGTCACCCATTCCTTAAGAACAGGAATGCCTAAACCAAACCCTTTCCCCAGAGCTCAGCTGATTGTTGTCCTCCCCAGGTCTGCGTTAAATATGTGACACCTGAGAGCTGTGAGGTGTGTACCCAACACACATAAATATAAGTAAATGGGTTGGGTGGGGGCAGCACACATTTAATCCCAGAACTCAGGAGGCAGAGGCAGGTGGATTCTCTCAGTTTGAGGCCAGCCCGTCCTACACAGTAAGTTCCAGGATAGCCAGGGCTACAAACAGAAACTCTGTCTTAAACACACACACACACACACACACACCCCTTAGGGATAGATTAGCAGTCAAGAACATTAGCTGTTTATCCAGAGGACTTGGTTTTTGTTCCCAGAACCTGTGACTCCAGTTCCAGAAAAAAAATCTAACGCCCTCTTTTGGCTTCCTTAGGCATAGCATACACATGGTGCACAGCCACATATGCAGGCAAAGCTCCCATACACACAAAATAAAATTGTTCTTAAATCCTTTTTTTAAAAAAAAAAAAATTTTTTTAAGAATTTATTTATTGGGGCTGGAGAGATGGCTCAACGGTTAAGAGCACTGTCTGCTCTTCCAGAGGACCCGGGTTCGATTCCCAGCACCCACATGGCAGCTAACAACTGTCTGTAGTTCCAGTTCCAGGCAAACAAACAAATAAATAAAGTTTAAAAAAAAAAAAAGAATTTATTTATTTATTTGCCTTGGTGTTTTGCCTGGAACTGGAACTACAGACACTCAGGTCCTCTGGAAGAGCAGCCAGTGCTCTTAACCGCTGAGCCATCTCTCCAGCCCCCTCTTAAATCCTTTTTAAAGAGGTATTAAAGGCTAGAGAGATGGCTCAGAGGTTAAGAGCACTGGCTGCTCTTCTAAAGGTCCTGAGTTCAATTCCCAGCGACCACATGGTGGCTCACAGCCATCTAGAATGAGATCTAGTGCCCTCTTACTGTATACATAATAAATAAATTTTAAAAAGAGAGATGATAAAATAGTTAAGAACTCACAGCATTTGAAGATCAACCCCCAGCACCCACATCAGAAAGCTCACAGCCTGTAATTCCAGCTCCAGGGTACCTGATATCTTCATAAATTGAGAAGAAAACATAAAACAAAAAAGAAATGTTGAGTTAAAGGTCACATCCAATTTAAAAGATTAAATTTTGTTGTTGGTGATGTGCGTGTGCATGCATGCTTGCATGTGTACCCTCAGAGGCCAGAAGAGGATGTCAGACCTCCCGAATTACAGGTAGTTGTGAGGTGCCTGGTGTGGATGCTGTGGACTGAGCTCAGGCCCTTGAAGAACAGCCAGTGTTCTTAGCCACTGTGCCATCTCTCCAGCCCACATCCAACTTTAAGTTGATAGATTCTTGACCACCACAAAGATGACTAATTAGCCAGTTATGACAGCACCTGTAGTCCCAGCATTGGGATGTGGAGACAGAAGGTTCATGAGTTCAAGGTTATCTTTGGTTATATAGTGAGTTCAAGGCCAGCCTTGGTTCTGTGAGACATACATAGATGACTAATTCATACCCTGGTAATAGGTATTTTTGAGACAGGGTTTCTTTGTGTAACAGTCCTGGCTGTCCTTTAACTCACTCTGTAGACCATGCTGGCTTCAAACTCACAGAGATCTGCCTGCCTCTGCCTCCCGAGTGCTGAGGTTAAAGGAGTGCACCACCACCGCCCAGCTGCTGGTGGGTTACTAAAGCTCCATTTTTCCAGTTTCCTCAGCATTTGCTGTTACTGTCTTTTTCATCGCTGACAAATAGATAAAAAGCCACACTTTCCATGCTGGACAGCTCACATTCACTGTGCACAGACCTGAGCCTGACTCGCTGTCTTTCTCATCTTACACCATGTAACCCACAGCAGTGATATCCCATTTATTGAAAACAAAACCAAGGCTCAGATTGTGAAAGGGTTTATCCAAGACCTTCGAGCAGGAAGTGAAGACCCTGGCTTCCCACATTCCCTCCCTCTCTGCATTGCATCCTAAGGAGGCCCTTAGACAAGAGACATGGCAGGAGGGTTAAGTAAGGAAGGCTCTCACTTCAGCGGTTGTCCAGTTGCCCTGCGCTGTCTTCTTGAGGCAGTCACTGGACTTTTAAATGCTGGACCTTGCACCAATGGCACCCTTAGAATGGACCACAGATCACTAGCCAGACGTCAGTGACAGGGATAAACTGGCAGTTTAAGGGAAAGAACTTACTATCTCTCATAGCCAGAATTCCAGAAATGAGGCTGGGAGAGTAGCTCATCTGCAAGGTCCTGGGGTCATCTCTAGCATAGGAAAACACACATACACACACACCTGCACACACAAATACACACACAGGTATTTTATTTATTTGGTCTTATGTAGCCCAGGCTAGCCTCCAACTCCTGATTCTCCTACTTACCTGCTAGGATTACAAGTGTGCTCATCATGCTTGTGATGCATTTAAATTCTTTTTCTTTTTCTTTTCTTTTTTTAAAAAAACTTTATTTATTTGCCTTGGTGTTTGCCTGGAACTGGAACTACAGACAGTTGTTAGCTGCCATGTGGGTGCTGGGAATCGAACCCGGGTCCTCTGGAAGAGCAGACGGTGCTCTTAACCGCTAAGCCATCTCTCCAGCCCCGCATTTAAATTCTTTTTCTTATAACTAAAAAAGTAATTTGGGCTGAAAGGATAAATACCTGGGTAAAGGTATTTACTGACTGGCCTAACAACATCTCCTACATGGTAGAAGGAGAAAACGGGACCCTTAAAGTTGCCCTCTGACCTCCACATGTACAGCACGGTTTAAACACTGCCCTGGCCACACATACAGGATAAATGGAATAAGAAATTTAAAATCACTTGATACAGTGGCTCATACATAGGAAGTGATGTATAAAGTGGCCTTTTTTTTCCCTTTGAGACAGGGTCTCACTGTGTATCTGTAGCTGACCTGGAACTCACAGAGGTTCACCTGGCTCTGCCTCTCAAGTGTAGGAATTAAAATCATGCTGAATTATACCTTACCCAATAAACTTTTAAACCTCACCCTGTCTGTGGTTAAGCAGTGTAACAGAATTTCCCCAAAGCCATTCTCGCTTCTCTTCATTTTACCAAAATCTTCTTGTTCAGTCGTCACCCCCCTTGTTTTAGCATCATAAATGTGTTCATAAATGCCCATTCCACACATACCATCCCGGGCACATGGCTGCCATAGGCTCTTATTTCTCCATCTCAGGAGCCCGTTCTCATTCTCTGAAGCCTTCTTATCTCCCTCCTCTGTTCAGAGGGACCATCCCCAGACCAGACTTACCAGGGCGCCCATGGCAGCCTGAATATTGAATCTTTGATTAGAAATGACCAAGAAGTCAAGGGTTCTGCCCTGGAATGGCCCCCTGCCTCCCTGCAGATAGCCTAGCATTTGTGGGGAGCACCTGGGCTTTGGAATCCGGCCACCCAAGTTTCCACTCAATTCCTTACTGAGAGACCAGTATCTCCCAGGTCCTGGTTTCTAGAACAATGTCACCAATTTGTAACAAAATAATGGGAAATGTGGTCATCTCCAGGATCTGAATCCCGGTTCTGCCAGCTGTATAGGGCCTCAAGATTCCATCATCTATTGGCTGGGGGCATGGATAGTTGCTATGGGGGTGCTGTGAGCAAGGGAAAGTGTGGAGTATAGTCTCATGTGCTGGATTGGACAGCGCCCAAAGAGAAATGCAGCCAAGGCAGGGAGGAGATAAGCGAACGGAATCAGCTCTTTGGTCGAGGCCTGACTGGGTATGGGAAAGCAAACTGTCACTTTATCCAAGGTGCTGTCCCACAACCTCTACACGGTCCTGCACATCCCCCATGACCCTGTGGCCCTGGAGGAGCACTTCCGGGATGATGACGATGGCCCTGTGTCCAGTCAAGGCTACATGCCCTACCTCAACAAGTACATCCTAGACAAGGTGGGGCCCAGCTCATGGGGAGTGCCCCTTCCTCAGGACCCTAACGCCTAGCTTCCTACTGCAACTCTTAGTCCCCCAGTAAACTCCCGGTTCTGTCCACACTACCCACCCTGCTCCTTCATCCCCATCCCCCGCTCCTGCCACCTGCCCTCTATCTTAGCTTCCATATCTCCCTGCCAAAGCCCACCCTAACCTCCACCTGTCTCATCTCAGCCATCACTGTCTTTGCAGGTTCTCCTTGGCTGTCCTGTCCCCGGGGTTCCCCTCTTTTCTCCCTTGGCTGAGAAACTAGTTTCACTGTTGCCCAGGAAATTATGGGGAGAAAGTGGGAGATATTGGTGAAGAGCCTAAACCATTCTGAGTTCAGTCTTAGGCTTGGGAGGGGTGGGGAGTGGGGTTTATAGATGAACCAAAGAAGCCAGGCTGGAGCAGGGATGAGGCAGCCGGCTGATGTAAAGGCCTCGCGACAGGTGGAGGAGGGGGCTTTTATTAAGGAGCACTTTGATGAGCTGTGCTGGACACTGACGGCCAAGAAGAACTACCGAGCCGATAGCAATGGAAACAGCCTGCTCTCCAATCAGGATGCCTTCCGTCTCTGGTGCCTCTTCAACTTCCTGTCTGAGGACAAATACCCGCTGATCATGGTTCCCGATGAGGTAAGGGTGACATCAGACGCAGGGGTTGAGTCACTCAGAGCCAAGCCCCTGGCAAAGCTGTGAGGGAAGGCAGGGAAGGCAGACAGTTAGGGAAGGCTAACTGTCGCTGTGGGTTAGCCGCACCTGGCTGTCTCAGGATACTGAAAAAACATGTCAACATGACATCACCTGTGCCTTCTTTTAGAAGCAAAACTACATTTCCATCAGGGTTCTCTAAGGAAGAAAATGAGCCACAAATGTTCATATACTGCATCAGTATAAATGCCCAACACACTGGTGAGCATTTTCAATGAGAAGAGCATTTAGATCAAACAGCAGGATTCTTAGGCGCAGTGGTAATCTAGGAAGGTACTTTGTTGAGGGAGGGCTTTTACAGACAGGAAGTAAAACTCTCTGGTTACACAAAGTGGACAACCAAGCCTGGGCTTGGTCTCAGAGGCTTCCTTTCTTCCTTTCTTCCTTCCTTCCTTCTTTCTTTCTTTAATTGGAGAGGAAGACAGACTTCAAAAATAAAGGGCATGCTGGGGGAAGAGGCTTGGAATCTGGATCCTGCCTTCTTAGTTCTGGGAAACTCCGAGATTTGAACAATGCCTTCTACTAAATGGCCACTGAAGAACCAGTGGTCCCTAAAAAGAGTCTGTCAAGACTGCTGGGGCCCCTGTCTAATCAGGTCCCCACCAGCTGGGGCAAGGTGGCCCCTCTGAGAGTAGGAAGGCTCTCTAGGCTGTGGGAACAAACTGCAGCAGGATGTACCCCAACCACCACTTCCTGTTTCTCCACTATGGGTTTCCTGTCACTGCCCTGCTTACCCCCAGCCCTAACTCCATCGCTCTCCCACAGTGGAGGGATGGATCTCAAGGGCCAGGGATTGGTTTTGGAACTAGAAACTCAAACGGAGTGTTAGCTACCTCCCACTTACTTGGTCAGCCACACCCCACATCGGTCCTTGGTTTAGGGGTTTTTGTCATATGCAAAGTTGGGGGCATTGGGAAGGAAGGAGGGTTCTTGTTGTTGTTGTTGTTTTTTTGAGACATGGTTTCTCTGTGTAGCTCCCTCTAACTCTCCTGGAACTCTCTCTTTAGACCAGGCTGACCTCAAACTCAAAGAGATCCATCTGCCTCTGCCTCTCCAGTGCTCGGATTAAAGGTGTGCACCACCAGCCCTCGAATGAGCCTCCTTTTATTTTATGGCAGAAAGGAGCTGGACTAGCCTGAGAGAGCGAGCGGAGGCTGTCTGGGGTGTGGTTAGAGTTCCAGGCTTCCCTCCCCAACCTCTCTCCTGCTTTCCACCCGTACTGGACCTACACTGCCCTTCCTTGGCCTTGGTGCAGGCTCCTCTGGTGATGCTGCTGACGCCACCTGCCTCCTTCTCTTCCAGGTTGAGTATCTGCTGAAGAAGCTCCTGGGTAGCATGAGCTTGGAGATGGGCTTGGGGGAGCTTGAGGAGCTGCTGGCCCAGGAGACCCAAGCAGCCCAGACCTCTTCGGGGCTCAGTGTCTGGCAGTTCCTAGAGCTCTTCAACTCCGGCCGCTGCCTGCGGGGTGTGGGCCGGGACTCCCTCAGCATGGCCATCCAAGAAGTCTACCAGGAGCTCATCCAAGATGTCCTAAAACAGGTCAGCCTGATAGGACCACTGGGAGGGGGTGATGGAGACCTAGAGGACCACTGGGAGGGGGTGATAGAAATCTAGAGGCCCATCAAGAGGAGGTGATAGAGACCTAAAGGACCATCAGGAAGGAATGATAAAAATCTAGAGGACCATTAGGAGAGGGTGATGGAGACCTAGAGGACCACCAGGAGGAAATGATGGAGATCTAGGGGATCATTGAGAGGGATGAGGGAGACCTAGGAGACCTTTCTGGAGTGGGTGGTGGAGACCTAGAGGACCACCAGGAGGAGATGATGGAGATCTAGAGGAACACTGGGAAGGAGTGATGGAGACCTAGAGGACCACCAGGAGGAGATGATGGAGATCTAGGGGAACACTGGGAAGGAGTGATGGAGACCTAGAGGACCACCAGGAGGAGATGATGGAGATCTAGGGGAACATTGAGAGGGATGAGGGAGACCTAGGAGACCTTTCTGGAGTGGGTGATGGAGACCTACAGGACCATCAGGAGGAAATGATGGAGATCTAGAGGAACATTGGGAAGGAGTGATGGAGACCTAGAGGACCACCAGGAGGAGATGATGGAGATCTAGGGGAACATTGAGAGGGATGAGGGAGACCTAGGAGGCCTTTCTGACTTGCCTCTGGTAACAGGGCTACCTGTGGAAGCGAGGGCACCTGAGAAGGAACTGGGCAGAGCGCTGGTTCCAGCTTCAGCCCAGCAGCCTCTGCTACTTTGGGAGTGAAGAATGCAAGGAGAAAAGAGGCTCCATTCCCCTGGATGCTCACTGCTGTGTGGAGGTGAGAGCACAGTGTACAGACAAGGGCTCGGGAGCAAGGGTGGAGGAAAGGGAACCTGCCTGTGCTGGCTCCGCTTAGATTCAGTTTGTACAGCTCAAGCGCCCCGGCTGCCTTGAAGCTGTTCTCCTCCACAGCAGCACTTCTGTTTTCCTTTTGTAGTCTGAGTGGTCAAACCCGGAGTCTCTAGCATGAGAGGAAGGTGTTCCACCATGCCAGCGCAGTGTCAGCACTTTAAAAAGACTAAAACCACCAACCAGATGTGGAGTCATCGGTGGAATATTAAACTTTGATAGATTTCAGAGGACATGACTCATGTCTGTGCTTCACAGCAAATCTTTCCAGTTTTTTTTTTCCCCTTTGAGACAGGGTTTCTTGTAGTCTAGCATGGCCTTGAACTTATTTATGTAGTCAAGACTGACCTCAAATCCCTAATTCTCTTGCCTCTTTTACATCTCAAATACTGGGATTTGCGTGTGTACATGTTCCTGTGGGTGCACACGCACATTTGCTTGTAGGTGTGCATGCTCATGTGTGTGGAAACCAAAGTTTAAACTCAGGTCTTGTTCCTCAGAAGCATTCCACACACATGTATATGGAGGATAAAAGTTATGCTTTGATATAATTTATTCAGGAGACATTTACCTTATTTTTGGAGATAGAGTCTCATAGCATGCTTTTTCTGGTTGACCAACCAGCCCCCAAATAAAGACACGGAGACTTATTATTAGTTATGAACCTGAGGAGGGGCTCTGCAGGGCGGAACATTGCGCAGTCTCTTGCTTAACCAGTTGTGGGTCACTGCGTTTATCACCACCCTGCTGGTCTACGGGAATAGCAATGAGTCACTGGGAGGTAGTTTAATACTCTGTCCACTCAGGAGCATAACCACAGTGGGTTCTTCTATAGGGCCTATGACCTGTGTGTAGCCATGGGTAGCTAAATAATGTTGTCAAGTATGGATTTCATCTTGTGAAGTGGAACTTTGGTCTAATCAGAAAATGATTGGTCACTCCCATGGTATTCATGGCACTAATGCATCAGTGGGCATATCTTTCCAGGCCAGTCATTATTGTAGTCCGGAGGGTTCACGGCTGAGCGTGACTGGTGATGATTTTTTTGCTAGATGTCATTATAGATGGTTTTGAGCCACCATGTGGTTGCTGGGAATTGAACTCAGGACCTCTGAAAGAAAAGTCAGTGCTCTTAACCACTGAGCCATCTCTCCAGCCCGAAAATGCCTTTTTTTTTCCCCCCAACAATTGTATCATCTGCTACACTTAGCAGTGGGATCTAAGAATTACAGTTCCCCTATATCTTTGCTTGTTGTTTTTACATTAAAGATTTATTAAGGGCTGCCAGGATTCAGGAGACAGAGGCAGGGCAGACTGGAGGTAGACCAACGTCAGCTACATATTCAAAACCTTGTTTCAAGAAAAAATAATCAGTAATCCAAGGTTCCATCCATTTTTGTTACATAAGGAAACAGGTATTGGATGAGCTTCCAGAGTTCCCAGAGCCAGTTTCTTTCTCTATGAAGTGATGCCTGTGTACGACCATAGATAAATGTTTAGAAAACACTAGGGGGAGAGTTCACTCACCTAGTGTAATATTTATACAGTTGATTAATGCTTTAAAGAGCTTATGTTGTAGTGTATTGTTGGTATTTACTAGGGTTGGAAGAGGCTGCACTACAGTACTAAATCATTTTAGTATAACTTATCCCATGTTTATAAATTCCCAGGTTTATTAGAGATTTTTGGCCCCGTTTCTACAGCTCATCTCTATTAGTGGTCACTCAGGCCCCTAGTTTAACATTGGACCCTGCCTATGTTACGTCCAAAGTCGTGGCCCTGGAGAGACCACCAGAGACAAGGAGGGAGTGGAATGCAATAGCAAGGTTTATTGATAGAGACGAGCTAGCTGGTGAACCACTCCAGATGTCCGTTACACCGGAATCATACAGGAGGGTTGATTAGGGCCGCAGGGGGGCCTCCTTTAATAGCCTGAGGCTGTGCATTGGGTTCAGGTGAGGATTCATTAGCTAATTGGTTCGTGCTAGGGACTTTCCAGAAACTAGGGTGGGGGGGCCTGGTAACAACAGGTCAGGCTTTTGATTGGTTAGTACCAAGGTGAAAATCATTATTATTATTATTTCTTCCTGGCGTGTTTGGGCTAGTTTTGTGCAGGGTCCCGTAGCTCATCCTTGGGGTATGGGCAAGCTGTCCTGGTTCTGTGCCCTGGAATGTCTCCTATAGAGGGGGGAAGCCCACCATCAACCCTGGAATGTGCAGCTGGCCCAGGAATGATGGTGGTGTATTTTGATTAGAGCATTTGGTGGTTAGTTAGCAGGGCCAGGGTGCTATGGATTTTGCAGTTGGAACTTAGGTCATGCTGCCCCTCTGTGAACAGCAGTTTCTAGCTATGGTCTCTGGGAACTGGGTGAGAGACTCTTTCTCAGGGCTCTGCTTTAGTTTAGCTTAGTTCTCTAAAATGGAAGACTTCTTTTAGTCCTGGACCCCACCTGTGTGTGGGGTTAGGGTTAGGGTGTGCAGGTGTCCAGCTCATTCTCTCCTAGAACTGGGCAAGCCTCTGCCAGGAATGTGGAACTCTACATTTTATCTCTATTTTATCTCTAGATAAACTGAACTCTATTTTATCTCTATGGCTAATAGAATACGAAATGGCATTTCTTGAGCTGCGTTTGCTCTCTTCACCTATCTCCAGTACCCCATTTACAATGCCTTAGCCTGTTTATGACACTTCGTTTATTTTGTCCCTGATTTGGGGACACTAAGGGGAAGGCATCACCTTTGTGTTTTTTACTTTTCACTTACTACTTCACTTTATTAAATAACTGTACAGTAATTTGTATATAAAGTGTATGATTTGAGAAAGAAAACACTAGGGGCTGGAGAGATGGCTCAGCAGTTAAGAGCACTGGCTGCTCTTCCGGAGGATCCAGGCTCAATTCCAACACTCACATGGCAGCTCACAACTGTCTGTAATTCCAATTCTAGGGGATCTGACACCTTCACACATACACACAAGCAGAAAATACCAATGCACGTAAAATAAAGATAAATAAGTCATCAAAAAAAAATCACCAACAAAACAAAAAAATGTGCAGAGCTGGATACATTGTGGTGCACACCTTTAACTCCAGCCCTTGGGAAACAGAGGAACTACATAAGTTCAAGTCCAGCCTGGTCTACATAGTGAGTTACAGGACAGCTAAGACTACACAGTGAGAGCCTGTCTCAAAAAAAAGAAAGAAAGAAAGAAAAGAAAAGAAAAGAAAAACAGAAAGATAACCCACTACTGCAGACAACTGTTATTTTTCCACAGAACATAAATTTAGCAGAGACAGGAAAAAAAAATGGCAGACACACCCCCTGTATCATCAGTATTCCCAAACCCCTGAAGAAGAAGTGACATTCAAGAGACGAGGTGGAAATCAGCAGTTGTAGGTGGTGAGGCTGCAAGTACATGTTCAAGCATGTACTATGCACTTGTGGAGAGATACCAAGATAAAAATGGCGCCAGCAAGCCTTCAAAAAACAAAAACTAGAACTGTGGGCACACAGGCACCCTGATACCTAACCATTCATCCCAGACCATGCATACTACTGGCAGGGTGGGGAAGGTCCCAGAGAAGATGGTCGGTCAGCCAGGAGGGGGAGAAGGGCTGGAGCTGGGCCACTGCTGGGGCAGATGTGGTCCTCATCTCAGTGAAGCCATTGAGCCTGGGCCATCTACCCCTCTCCTAGGTGCTTCCCGACCGCGAAGGAAAGCGCTGCATGTTTTGTGTGAAGACGGCTACCCGCACATACGAGATGAGCGCCTCAGACACGCGCCAGCGCCAGGAGTGGACGGCCGGTGAGTGCTGACCTGGGTCTAGCTGGGCATCTGTCACTTCATCCAAGTGACCCTTGGAGGCCCCAGCTGACACCGTCCCATTCGGGCCCGCAGCCATCCAGACCGCGATCCGGCTGCAGGCGGAAGGGAAGACGTCGCTGCACAAGGACCTGAAACAGAAACGGCGGGAGCAGCGGGAGCAGCGGGAGCGGCGGCGGGCAGCCAAGGAGGAGGAGCTGCTGCGGTTGCAGCAGCTGCAGGAGGAGAAAGAGAGGAAGCTGCAAGAGCTGGAGCTGTTGCAGGAGGCACAACGGCAGGCTGAGCGGCTGCTGCTGGAGGAGGAGGAACGCCGCCGCAACCAGCACCGGGAGCTGCAGCAAGCTCTGGAAGGCCAGTTGCGGGAGGCGGAGCAGGTGAGGCTGTCCAGAGGGCGGGGCAGGGAGGCAGAGGGCGGAGCCTCTGGGTGAGATCATCCTGAGGGCGGAGTTTGGTGAGAGGGTGGGGCGGGGTCAAGGGCCAGTAGGTACATGGCTCTGCCTATGGTCTGGAGGATGCTATGGGAGGGGCCTAGATAGAATGGAGCCCATAGGCTGAAGGACTAACAGAGGGTAGAATGATGCTGTAGGTGGGGCCTCGCCACAGGGTGGAACCCGTAGGGTGGAGGATGTTGTGGATATGAACTAATTGGATGGTAGGTGGGGCCATAATAGGGGTAGAGCCTAGAGCAAACCCCTATTGTAGAAGGGAACCTAGTCTTTCTGGGGCAAGACTTGGACCGAAAAGGCTGCTTAAGACCTGGTGATTGCAAACGGTTTGGAGCGAAGCCAATCTAGTCATTTTAGCAAAACTAGTTTGGGGACTATAGGCTGGGATTAGTAGGTAGGATGTGTGCGGGGACAGAGTAGATGTGCAGAAACAATTGAGAAAACTGAATTCTAGTTCATCAAGCTGGTTTAGCGGGTAAAAGCGCTTCCCACACAAACCTAGCACCTTGAATTCTATTCTTGGGACCCCAAAAGGAAACAGAGGAAACCAGGTCCACAAAATCATCCTCCGACCGCCATAGGCACACATTGAGGCATGTGTGCTCATTACCCCTCCGCCTTAAGAGCTGTATGCACTTTATCAGTAACTAGAACTCTGCTTATGGAGTTTGGATAAGGATTTGGTGAAGAAATACTTGTAAGGAGTTCAATAAAGCCAGGCATCTATGGCAGGAAGATCAAGTGTTCAAGGTTATCCTTGCTACCTAGAGTCTGAGGACAGCCTGGGCCTCCTGAGGTCCTTTGAGTCTCAAAGAATCAAGTGGGGCCTGAGTGACCGGCCCGCAGTAAAGAGCACTTGCTGCTTTTTCAGAGGACCTAACTTCGACTCCCAGCACCCTCATGGCAGTTCAGAACCAGCCATGGATCCCACATCTTCTTCAGGCCTCTGTGGGCACTGTCCACACATAGTGCACAGACATACATGCAGCTAAAACACTCATGCACATGAATAAAAACTTTAAAATAAAAAAAAAGTTCAGGGCTGGAGAGGTGGCTCAGAGGTTAGGAGCATTGACTGTTCTTCTAGAGGTCCTGAGTTCAATTCCCAGCATCCACATGGTGGCTCACAGCCATGTAATGAGATCCAGCGCCCTCTTCTGGCCTACAGGTGTGCATGCAGACAGAACACTGTATACATAATAAATAAATATTTAGAACAATTCATTAACTTTTGGTTGTTGTAATAACTGCAGTTCCTGGCATCCACCATAATGATAATTGTTAGGGTAGGAGTTAGGAAGGGATTACCTAATTTAATATGCTGTTTTATGTGATATAACATATTATGATGTTTAATTATATGTAATTATAATTGGTGGTGTTTTGTGTGAGGTGCTGGATAGCAAACACATGGTTGTGGGCATACTAGGCAAGCCTTCTGCGGCTGAACTACAGCTCCAGCAAACTCTATTATTTCTAAGGCCAGTGCAAGAAAAAAAAAAAGATAATTTGAGGCATCAGGCTCTTGGACAGATCAGAGCGGGAAACCCCAACTAAAGACCCTCCGTATACATAGTCAGACAGGGCCTGGGAAAGGCAGTACTAGCCTGTCTGTCTCCTCCTGTGTCCCACTGACCGGCGCTGTACTCCCCACAGGCCCGGGCGTCTATGCAGGCTGAAATGGAGTTGAAGAAGGAGGAGGCGGCCCGGCAGCAGCAGCGCATCGCGGAGCTGGAAGAGATGCAGGAGCGGCTGCAGGAAGCCCTGCAGCTGGAGGTGAAAGCTAGGCGGGATGAGGAGGCTGTGCGCCTCGCCCAGACCAGGTAGGCACGGTGACTGGGGTCCCTTTCCCGCCAGCGCCTGAGCGGATCTCCCCCGCCCCGGCTCTGAGAGGTCGCTGTACGCTCCGGCAGGCTGTTAGAGGAGGAAGAGGAGAAGCTAAAGCAGCTGATGCATCTGAAGGAGGAGCAGGAGCGCTACATCGAGCGAGCGCAGCAGGAGAAGCAGGAGCTACAGCAGGAGATGGCGCTGCAGAGCCGTTCCCTGCAGCAAGCCCAGCAGCAACTGGAGGAGGTGCGGCAGAACCGGCAGAGGGCGGACGAGGACGTGGAGGTGAGCCGGAGGAGCTGGGGGAGCCAGTGTGTCCGAGAGCCAAGCTACCTTTTTTCAAACTAGCATTATCATCAGCTGGCTGTGTTACCGCCTACAGATTGCTTAACTTCTCTGAGTCTGAAGTCGCTCATCTGGGAAAGGAAACAGATAGCTCTTGTTACAATGAAACAAGCTAATCCTTGGTATTTAGTATGTAAATGCAGAACACACCTGTGGCTGTATTTGCCAATAATATAATTAACTTAGGCAGAATTTCCACAAGGAGGTTTGTACAAACTCCTTGGAGCTTGAATCCCTATAGGTAAAAGTTCTGGGTTTGTTTGTTTGTTTGTTTCATCTCTTTAATTTTAATTTTAATTTTTTTATGGGTATGGGTGCTTTATCTGCATGTATATCTGTGTACCATGTTCAGGCAGTGCCCACAGAGGCCAGAAGGCGTTAGTTAATGTTGAATTCCTTGGGACTGAAGTGACAGACAGTTGTGAGCCACCATGTGGGGGGTCCAATCTTGGTCCACCAAAAGCTGCCAGTGCTCTTAACTGCCAAGCCATCTCTCCAGCCCAATGATATCTTTTAGGATCTGGGGAGATGGCTCAGTTTGCACAATGCTTTCCCAGCTTGCACAAAGTCCTTGGTTCTTTCCCCAGCACTGTTTGTGCGAGGCATTGTAGCTGTAATCTCAACACTCAAGAGTAGGTCAAGGAAGGATCTGAAGTTCATGGTCATCACCGGCTATGTAGTGAGTTTGAGTATACAAGACCCTGTCTCATAAAGGAAATTAAATAATTTTTAAAGCTTTTTCTCAGTGTGGTGGCATAGACCTTTAATCCCAGAACTCAGGAGATAGAGGTAAATGTATCTCTGTTGGGTTCTAGACCAGCCTGGTCTACAGAGTGAGTTCCAGCCAGAGCTACATAGTGAGACCCTGTCTAAAAAGCTTTCATTGGGTCTGAAGTAATGGCTCATTGGTTGAGAGCACATGCTGCTCTTCCAGAAGACCCAAGTTCAATCCCCAGCGTATACATCATCGAGCTCCCAACCACCTGGACTCCAGCTTCAGTGAGATCCAACTCTTCTGGCCTCTGTGGGCACATGCATTCATCTGCACATCTCTTTTTTTAATATTTATTTTTATTTTATATGAATTGGTGTTTTACCTACATGTATAACTCTGTAAGTGTCAGATCTTGGAATTACAAACAGTTGTTAGCTGCCATGTGGATGCTGGGAATCAAACTCAGATCCTCTAGAAGAACAGTCAGTGCTCTTAACCACTGAGCCATCTGTCCAACCCTGCACATCTTTATATCCAGATATAAAATATATAATTAAAAAAATAAAAATAAAATTTAAAAGAGCTTTTATTTAATTTTTCTGGATGACGCAGTCATTGCAAAAACAATGCAGAGACTGGAGGTAGGCCAGTGGTTAGAACACTTGTTGCTCTTACGGAGAACCCAGGTTTAGTCGCTAGCACCCTAGTTCATAGGCACTTACAATAACACAGAAATGGGCAACACAGGAAGGGATGTATCTCGCCACCCACCCAACCTCTACTTAGTGCTCTGAATGCTGACACAGACTCAGTGTATATCCCTGTGTTGGTCGTTTAACTTGTTTCAAATTTAACTGTATTAACTTCTGCTCAGGAAGTTATTTAAAATTGTAAATGCACTTAGCATTGTCTTAGCTGCTGGGTAAATGAAAATGGCGGATGACTGTTGAACCTTAGGAGGACACAAGTCCCCTGAAATCGGAGGCAAATTCTGACTTTTTATGAACATGCATGGGATTTGATTTTTTTTTTAAACTTTATTTATTTATTTATTTGCCTTGGTGTTTGCCTGGAACTGGAACTACAGACAGTTGTTAGCTGCCATGTGGGTGCTGGGAATCGAACCCGGGTCCTCTGGAAGAGCAGACGGTGCTCTTAACCGCTGAGCCATCTCTCCAGCCCCGGGATTTGATTTTAAAGATTTGTTTATTTTAATGTGATGTGTATGTGTACAACATGCATGTCAGAGTCTTTGAAGGCTAGAAGGCTTTGGATCACATGGACCTTGAGCTACAGATGGTGGGAGCTGCTATGTGGATTCTGGGAACCAAACCCGGGTCCTCTGCAAAAGCAGCAAGTGTCCCTAACCACTGAGACATCTCTCTAGCTCCCTCCCCTACCTTTTTTGAGACAGGAACTCATGTAGCCCATGCTAGCCCTAACTCCGCATATAGCCTAGGCCATGACCTCTCCGCTCCTCTACATCTCAAGTATAGATTCCAGGCCTGTACCGCCATGACTGGCCTTCCATGAGATTCTGTGGGAGATGATGAGCTGCTGCCGTCCAGTTCTCAGGGGCTCTGGCCCTGACCCTGCCACCATGGATGGCAGTTCTGACCCATCCTCTCCATCTGCTCCACAGGCTGCCCAGAGGAAGTTGCGCCAGGCCAGCACCAACGTGAAACACTGGAATGTCCAGATGAACAGGCTCATGCATCCAATTGAGCCAGGAGGTGAGCTTTCCCCGGCTTGGGATGGAGAAAGAGGCTTCCAGGTCTCCTGATCCACAAAGGTTGAAGGTCTCCCCTCTCCCGGGCTAAGGAAAGACACTTACTTCTCCTATCCCATCTCACTTTCCTCCTCTCTACCTCTCTTCTCTCTGCTAGACAAGCGTCCGACCAGCAGCAGCTCTTTCACCGGCTTCCAGCCCTCTCCGCTTGCCCGTCGGGACTCCTCTCTAAAGCGCCTGACCCGTTGGGGTTCCCAAGGCCACAGAACCCTTTCCGCCAACAGCAGTGAACAGAAGTCCCTCAATGGTGGGGATGAAACTCCCATTCTGGCTTCTGTCTCTCAGGAAGATAAACTGGATCCAGCACCAGAAAATTAGCCTCTCATGACCCCTTGGTCTTCTGATGCTGTGTCTACTGGAATCTGGTTACAGTGGGCCAGCGGATGATTCCGGTTCCCGTCTAAGGTCCTGGGGCTATCGGCCCAGGCTGGATGACCAGAAGCCAGTCCAAGACAGGATGTGATTGTCATTTTTGCCTGGCCCAGACCATAAAGGGTGAGACTATGGTTCTGTGCTTCAGCCTCAAGAACCCTGTGACCAGGGCTGGGAAAGAAACTGACAAAGGCCATCTGCCACCGAAGGTCATTTGTCCCCAAAGGTTATCTGCCCTCCTCCCCAGAGCACCACCAAGTTATGGAGGCACACTTCCTAATAAAACTGCTCACATCTGCCCAGTGCTCCTGCTACCCTCCATCTGTCCCGCCCTCAAGCTCAAGTTCAAGGTCCCAGAGGCAGCAGGTGTGGGGAGGTGGTTAGGAGTATGGACTGTGGGTTGAACCTGGCTCTACTGCTCTCTAGTGGGCAAACTTCACTTCCCATGCTGGTCGCCGGAGATGGTCATAATCCCGGATGGGGAGGGCCTGCAAGGAGCATGAACTCACACTCAGCACCTTCAGTAGTATTAGCATCTACTGTCTGCCCAGGGGCCACCTACATTACTTCATTCTCATAGCAACCCTGAAAGCTGAATTACTATTATCATCGTAACAGAAGCACAGACACATCAGAAGTCTTTCTAAACTTGCTGTCCATCCCATATTCTCTGAGCACAGACCTTGTTCCCTCAGACAAGATATCTGAGGTTTTAGAGTCTACATTGCTTCCATTTTCACACCCAAGCCTAGGACGCACACTAGGACCGCTCTCCCTTGTGATCCTGCACCTCTCTCTAGAATGCGGTAAATCTCGCTTGTTCTCCTTGCTCACATGTTAAAAGCTTGTCCCCAGCTAGGGACACCGTTTGGGAGATGGTGGAGCCTGCAGTCAGTGGGAACTACCCCGGGAAGTGGGACACTGTGAGGCCAACCCTGGTTCCTCTACGCTCTCTGCTTCCTGTGTTGCCGGGATGTAAACAGTCCCTCCGGGCCCACAGTTGAACCGCTTTGCCATGCCCCCTCGCCACAACGGAGTGAGCCCTCCTAAACATAAGCAAAAAGAAATCTTTCATCCCTGTTTCCCTGAGTCCGGCACTGTCACGTGACATAGAAGTAACTAATCCGCTCTCCTTTCCCATCCTGTGGGAACAGTTGACTCCTCCATTTGGACCCATGTTTAATAAATAGCCAAGCCCAACCAACTGGATTCTTTGGGTCACTCTCAAATCCAGCCCAGTGGTGCTATATCCGGTGGCCGGTGCCTCATGCTGATCTTTGTCAGCTCCTCACTAAACATGAGCTACAATGGGACTCCTCTCCAATCCTGCAGCCTGGACCGGATTTCCAAAATGCAGGTGTGATCTCAACGCTTTCTCCTTTCCAGCCCCTTGGTGCTGTCTGAAAGGGTCTGTTGTTGTCTAAGACAGGATCTCACTCTATAGCCCTGATGGCCACCCACTGAGCATGCTCCTCCCTGAGTCAAGTGCTGGGATTACAGGCAGGCATGCATTTAGCTACATCCAATAGTCAGTTTAGTGTTTGTGTGATGTGTGTGGGTGCCATGGTGAATCCAAGAGTTAGTTTAGTGTGTGTGTGCTTGTGTGTGTGAGTATGTGCGCACGCGCGCGTACCATGGTGTAGAGGCCAGAGGGCAACTTTCAGGAGTCAGGTCTCCCCTAACACACAGTCCCAGGAGTCACACTCAGGTCATAACGGTTGGCAGCATCTTTATTTGATATGCCGCCGTCATCCTGGACTTGCATTGTGAATTTTGACAATCAACTTCTTCTCCCCCTCCCCTCCTTGTGGGAAATGAGGGCCTTGGCAATCAACCCAGGAAGACCTGCTACAATTTTACCTCAGGGATCTACCCTCAGCTTCCTCCTCCTTCTAGATCTCACCCAGATTGCCTTTCTCCTCATTTCATGTCACAGCACGTGTAACTAAATGTTGGAGTTCCTTAAAGGCAAGGGCATATCTTCTTCAATGCTGTCCCTGGTGCCTGGCACAGGCTTTGTTTCTAAGTAATCTGTGTATAAATATATATCAAATGGATATGCTGCAGGACTGGGCGTGGCACAGTTAGCACATGATGACTTAGTGAGGCTGGAGCTCAAGCCTATCCCTCATCAATTCATCGAGTAGGGACAACGTGCCAGCTTTTACATTTGGTATGCGCTATTATCTAAAAATGGTTCCTGCCCTCCTGGAGCTTGCTTGCTATCTGATCACAAAGTTCACAGCTTTTTGCAAGTGAACCCGGTGCTCTTTCAAGGAAGTTCCTGATGTTTAAAGTGTCACAAAACAGCTGCTGGACTGGGAGGGCACAGAGATGAGAGCCAGGAGGGCAGTCCAAACTCCAGGTGCTGTGGGAGTTTCTGGGGCAGAGGGATGCTTGCGGTGGAACCGGGAGGTGAGATTGCTCTGGCTGCTGTCTTGTCTCTGCGGTGCTGAGGATGGAAGCCAGGGCCTCGTAAATGCTCCCTGCTTACTGTTCACCTCTCCGGGGCTGCCTCTCCCTTACTTTTCTCCTATTTATTTTTTTAAAAAAAATACTTGTTCTTACTCATACTCACTTTGTAGCCCAGGCTGGCCCCGCACTCACAATCTTTCTGAAGCCTCTCACAAACTGAAATGTCAGGTTTGTGCCACCAAGCTAGGAAGCCCTTAGTTACTGTATAGCAATTTTGCTTTAGGCAGCTGACAGGTTTGCAGGGCTTCATCAGTGAGTCCTTCCCAATAGCATGATTCCATGCCTGTATAGTATTCATACAGCTATTGTCAGCATTATAATATATGGTGTTAAATCCTAGCTGGAAGTGGTCCCATAAGAACCACACTTAGAGTCCTACAAATATGAAGGAGACCAGGACAGCACAGAATAAGTGAGTCTGAAGGAGCACTGAGAAGTCTGGATCCTGAGCTGCAAACGGGGCTGTAATTCTGGCACTGAGGGGCAGAAAGAGGCACAGAGGCTGGTGGATCAAAAGTTTCACAGGAATAAGGGGAGATACACAGATAAAGGAAAATACTTTTAAGCCAGCCTGATCTACATATTGGGGCTCCATCTCAGCACACACACACACACACACACACACACACACACACACACACACACACACACGCGCGCACACACACACATACACACGCGCGCGCACACACACACATACACACGCGCACGCACACACGCGCACACACACATATACACATACGCGCGCACACACACACGCGCACACACACACACGCGCGCACACACACACGCACACGCACACGAGCACACACACACACAAGCCCTCGCATGGATCTGGTTATTGGAGGGAACAGGACTGATGTACTGATGTCCTACTGGAGAAGGGACTCCATAGAATGCGAACAGTTGGAAGAAAATCAAGCTGTCAGTTCCCAAGTGCTGTCTATTGAAACTGTCATCAGTTTCAAATCTCACCTTCTCTGCTTTCAAAGGGGAGGTTGGCCATTCCTTCATCCAGTCATTCTCTCTCAAGAGTGGACTATCCAGGAGAATCAGGAGTTCGAAGTCCCTGGAAGCTGGCCTCTGCCCTCATGCTTGCTTTTTATGGTACATGTGCGCTGGCATACACATGAACACACACACACACACAGATAAATATAAACTGGTAGAGACAAGAGGATCAGAAATTCAAGGTTATTCTTGGCTACACACAGAGGAAGTGTGAGACCATCCTGGAGCATGTGAAACCCCGTCAGTTTCAAAACAAGAATGAGACAACAAAACAAACAAAAGTAGAAAAAAATAGGAGAACAAGAAAAAAAGATGATAAAAATTAAATAACTTCTGGGCAAGGTGGAGCATGCCTTTAGTCCCAGCACTCAGGAGGCAGAGGCAGGCAGACCTCTGTGAGTTCCAGGGCAGCCTGGTCTACAGAGTGAGTTCTAGGACAGCCAGGCACAAAGTAAGACACACCCCACACACAAAGAAAACAAAATACACGTACACACACACACACACACACACACACACACACACACACACACACACGGAGGAGGAGGAAAGAAGAAAAGAAAGGTGGAGGAAGACCTGATGAAGAGATTTTTGAAAACTAAATAGAGTTGATTGATTGAGTTGATTGGTTGACTTCTAAATCTTTATTATTATTTTTTTAGATAAGATCTATAGCCCAGGCTTATTAGGAACCTGAGATCTCAATCTACGTCCACCTTGCCCAGACATCCTTATAATTTCAGAATTCCCAGCCATTGTGGTCCCAGGTTCTCTGCCTCTGTGTGGCTTCTGTGTAAGGATGAGTGGGGACACAGGGCTGGAGTGACACAAGTGTGTTAGACACCGTTGTTGAGGGTCACCCAGACATGATAAGAGGCTGCTTTGAATTGCTGCTCTTGCCCCTGCTGCAGAGAAAGGGGAAGAAAGGGTTTGATCCCCAAGATCCAGCAGGCTAGAGATTGATGCAGCCGCGAGCAGGGTGCTAGCTGACAATCAAGTTACATAGACACTGTGCATCTTTGCGTAGGTTTGGGTAGCTGAGATTCCTGGCTCACTTCAAAGGGTCATAAAAACTTGCTGGGGAGATCTGCTTTTCCTACCCAGCTGCCCCAATAGGAAGATTTGGGGACACTGTTTCAGTCAGCATTGTGATTCAAGTAACAGAAACAGACTGATTAAATTAGTTATTTAACTACTTATGGAGGTGAATGAATTCAGCATGTCACCCATGTGGAGGTCAGAGGGCCACCTGCAGGATCAGCCCTCAATTGGCACCATGTGGGTCCTGAGGAAGGGACAGGTATTAGGCTTGGTGACAGGCACCTTTACTCACTGAACCACTTTACAAACCCATAAACAGACTATTTAAGAACCCAGAAGGGTCAGTGAGATGGCTCAGCATGTAAAAGGGCTTGCCACCAAGCCTGACTATTTGATTTCAAGCCCCGGGACACACATGCTGGGAAGACTGAACCCTGAAAGTTGTACCCTGACCTTCCCATGTGTGAGCTCTCGAGTGCATACACACACACACACACACATGCACACTCACACACAGACATACACAAAATAAATACAATGTAACAAAAACAACAGCAAAAACCACACAAAGAAGGGGGCGGGTTTGGATTTGGATCTGAGAGGAGTTAGGGGAAGTGAGGAGTGAAGAAGGATCATAATATACAAATATGAAATTCTCAAAACCAGCAAAAGCAGTATTTAAAAAAATAATTTAAAAGAGGGCTAGAGATGTAGCTCAGTCGGTAGATTGCTGGCTTAGCATTTATGAGGTCCTGGCTCCCATATCCAGTGTCATATGAACTGGGCATAGAGGATTCTAGCAGGTGGGAAATGGAGCTATGAAGGTAATCCTGTTCAGAACCAGCCTGAGGTCCTACATGAAAGCCTATCTAAACAAAAATGACAGTCTTGAGGGCTTTGATTCCCATAGTCCATTTTTACTACAGTCTCAGTGGACAAGGAAGGTACTATCCAAAGGAAAAAAAAAAAAAAAAGAACAAATTCATCTCAGGAAGTAATAAAAGGGCTGAGCAGTGGTAGCACATGCCTGTAATCCCAGCACTGGAGAGGCAGAAGCAGATGGGTATGTGAGTTCAGATCCTAGCATACATGTAAAAGCAGGGTGTGGTTCTGGGCACTCCTGTAACTATAGACCATCAGGGCAAAATTGGGACAGCCAAGGCTTGCTATTCTATTCATGGAGTGACCCTGCCTCAAAGGAACAGTGTGGAAATCTATCCTTGGAGGACACTCAACACTCTGTATTTCAAGCTGGAACACACACGCACACACACACATACATACACGCACACACACACACCCCTGAGTGTCTGCAGAGGGCAGAGGTAACCTTTAATGGGAGTGTAGAGGAGGGAGGCGTCTGATGACTGTTCCTGCCAGTCAAGTTTTGTTCATTCCATGGCGATGAAACCAGCTCCTGCCAGATTGCCTTCTGGCTACCTACCCTCTTATGGTACATGGTAAGAGGCAAGTTAGGATGGGAAATCCCTTTTCTAGGCAAGAGCAGCATTTTCTCTACCAGGGAAGGCAGCCTTCCTGACTTAGGCAGACAGGACTATGAATTTCCAGCGACAGAGATCTCAAGAGGGAGGAAAGTTCTTTTTCAATTTGTTTTCCAGTTGGGGAGGGTCTCACATAGCAGACTGGCCTAGAACTGCATTCAGCATAATTAAATATGACTTTGAATCTTTGATATTTCTTCATCCACCTCCTGAGTGCCAGAAATACAATAACACTATATCTCCCAGTTTTTTTTAACATTATTATTACATTTTTAACTTATAGTGTGTATGCGTGCGTGCGTGCATGTGTGTGTGTGTGTGTGTGCGTGCAGGTGTACAAACATCAGAGGCTAGCCTTCTGGAGGCCGTTCTCTTCTTATTATGTGGGTCTCAGGGATGGAACTCAAGGCTGAAGAGACTTTCAGTGGTGAAGAGAGAGTATTTGCTGCTCCATCCCCAGCATCGACATGTAGAAGTTCTCCATTGGCTGTAACTCCACAGTCCTCGGCTGGTACAGCATACACAGAGTGCACAGACACGCAGACAAAGCATTCAGACATATAAAAATACACAAACACTTGAAAAATGTCTGTGTCTATATTTTCATTCCCAAGTCTTCCCCCACGCGCCGTCCTCCAGCTCTTTTGAAAATTACAGTTTGTCTCTACTCCTTTGCCCCGCCGCCCTTGGCTTTGCTTCTTTCAAGCCACACAGCTCGGTGCCAAGTTTCTTCTCAGGAAGAGCGAGGAGTTTGTACTAGATGACCTCCACCTTCTTTCCTCGCTTTAAATTCCCTTTTTGTGAGTCTTGCTGGACTCGTTTTACCAGCCCCAGCTTCTCCCCTGCGCCTTCCTCAGCTGCTACTCTCACATCTGACTGCAGAGGGCGCTGTAGAAGCGCCAGGGGCATCAGTGCGGTGGGCGGGGCGATGACTCCGGAGCAGCGATTGGTTGCTGCCCGGGGGGAAGAGGGCGTGACGAGTGCCCGGTGTGGGGTGGGAGCGAGCTGCGCGGTGACGTCAGCGGGGCGGGGGCGGGGCCGGGGCCGGGGCTCGGAGCGTGTGACGCCGCAGGCCGCGGCGGAGCTGAGGATTAATGGGAAAAGTTTTGGCAGGAGCAGGGGGAATCTGCGGAGCTTGCGGGACGGCTGCGGCGGCGGCGCGGAAGGCAACCGGGACAGGTCCGTGCGGGGCGGGATAGGCCAGCGCGAGCCGGGTCGAGGTGGACGGTGGGGTCGGGGCTCCGGAGGCTGCGTTCCGCGGGGATGCAGCCCGCTCACGCTTGGCCTGTGCGCCACCGCCGGGGTCCACAGTACGGAGACCTCTGTGGCTGCTCCAAGCCAACATCCCTGCCTCTTCCACCCACCCTGACTCTGTCTGGGCCCCCTGTCTTCATCTTCTCTCGACTCCACGAAAATCCCATCTCCACCCCGCTTCTGACCTCTTCCCGAGCCTCTCTAGTGCCCCTCTACCTAGCCCTCTTTGGAGATTCCTCCTGCCTCCCTCGACAGCTTCCCATCCCTGTCCTTTCGGTCATTGCTCTCTCTCTCCATTTCTGTCCCCTGCTTCTCCGGTTGCCTGATTCCTCCCCATCTTTCCTAGGATGTTGTGAGCTCCTTGGGTTTATCCAACCCTTTTCTAGCCTGGCTACCCGCAGAGGCCCTGCTTTTGCCCGGCTCTGATTTCCTTGGAGCAGTCCTATCCTTTCCACCTCTTGTCACCCGACCGCTTCGCTTTGCTCTGCTTCAGGGAGAACCCAAAGGTGCAAGCTGTATTATTTATTGCCTTTGGTTGAGATGGGAGGGCGGTATAATGGGGTGTTGACCATTCTTGACCAGGTCTGTTCGGGTGGGAGGGTTTACTGTGTGTTGCCTTGGGAGGGATGTCCAGTTGTTAGGCCTTTCTAATCTCAGCTTTACAATACTTCCCCTTTATGGGTCTGTTGACTTCCAGGAACCCTTTGGGGAGAGACGGCTCCGAGTTGGATGTGGGCCAGCGGTAGCCGGAGGCCTCATATAACTCTTTTCCCCTTCCAGGAAATAGGATTTATTTGGGATGTTATGGAACCCATTTAAACCACGATACTTAAAGCTGTCTATCGTGGCTTCTGTCCTCCACACATTGCCCTATCCCAGAGAGCTAAGACAAGTCTTCAGAAGCCATGCCCAGCGATGACTTTGGTCTTTTTCAGCTTAGGTTTTCTTGCCTGTACCAGCTCTAGAAAGCTTTGTGTTTGCTTGTTTAAAAGTTACATTTATTTATTATGTGGGGTGTGGATGTGGGGTGGGGTGTAGGTGTGTGTAGGTCAGAGGACAAGTTGCTGGAGTTGGGAGTTGGTTGTCTCATCCTGTGCTGAGACTCGGGACATCGAGGCTTGCTGGCCAACACCTTTATCCACCGAGCCAGCCACTTCTCCAGCATACCTTTCCCCTTTCCCTGATTGAGTTTTTAAATGGATTAGGAGGCTATTAGCCCTGGGGCTGTTGCGCATCAGTACCCTTTAGTCCTGATGTTGTGACTTAAGGCCACTGAGTTTCTTCTGAGCTGGTAGGCCTCTATTTTGGACAGAACACAGCTGCCCGGCTGTTGTGTAAGTGGTCCCCCAGGACTGAGCCTGGCATGTCCTGGTACAGTGAGGTTCATCTCATCAGGAGGTGTTAGACCTATGGCTTTCATCAGCTTCAGCTGAGTCCTCTACTGAGGCCCGCTTCACTATTGGAATGGGCCTTACTTGTTGGTCACTGGACGTGGTCTCTTGGTACCTTTTCTGCCTTGTTTTCCTGGATAGCTTCATTTCCTGTGGCTGGGAGAGGCAGCTGACAGTGTTCCTTTTGCCCAGGTGTGGTCTGGGGTATTGCCTTAGTATCTGCCTGGGCAGGCTATGGGATTGCACCAGTGAGGCCTGGAACTTGAGCTGTCTGCTTCCAGGCACATGGATCATTGTCTCTGGTGTGTCTGGGGGTAGGTCCCTTTCCTTATTTGGCCCTGAACCCCTGGAGACATCCTCAGGAAAGAGTGTGTGCCCTGTTTTTACCCGACCTGATCTTGGCAGACTCTGGAAGTCTGACCCACTCTCATATTAGAATCCAGAGCCCATGGTTACACTGGACCAGTTCTCTGGTTTCCCTCTTTTGAGGATCTCACTCTCTGTCTTTGAGCCAGAATTAGCCACAGAACAGGCAACCTTCTGGCTCCGCAGCAGGTTGCCAACTGAACCAGCTCAACCAGACCTTAGAGCTTTGAAATCTTGCTGTACACTGACCCTTTTCCATGAAAGCAGTATGACTGTGGCTGGCCCGTGGCTGAGTCAGTCTCCTCTCCACAGGTCCCTACGCCCCTCTATGCAGTACTGGATTCAAGGGAGTGGACTAGAGAGTAGCTTAGAAGAAATCTTTTCTTTCTATGGAAAACATACTTCAAGGTTTCTTTTTTTTTTTTTTTTTTTTTAAAAAAAAACAACTTTATTTATTTATCTATTTGTCTTGGTGTTTGCCTGGAACTGGAACTACAGACAGTTGTTAGCTGCCATGTGGGTGCTGGGAATTGAACCCGGGTCCTCTGGAAGAGCAGACAGTGCTCTTAACCGCTGAGCCATCTCTCCAGCCCCAAGGTTTCTTAAAATACCTTTTTTGTGTCTTTATTTGTGTGTGTATGTGAGTGTGAGTATGAGTGAGTGTGTGTGATGAGTGTGTGGGACAAATTCTGAGAATCAGTTTTCTCTGTTGTGTGGGACCCAGGGATTGAACTCAGGTCTTCAGGCTGGGTGGCAAGTGCCTTTGCCTGATTGGCCTCCCCCCCACTCCTTAATATTTGAGACAGTATCACTCTATCACACAGACTAGGCTGGCCTTGAGCTCACTTTGTAGCTCAGGTTAGCCTCCTATCTGGTGGCAGTCTTTCTGCTTCTGTCTTCTGAGTGCTGGTATTCCTGGGATATGCCACCCTACCTGGGTTATTTTTGAGGGGTTTGCAGTTGAGTCCTTGGCAGTAATTAGTCCAGTCTCTGGCTCCCCAGAAACTTTGCCTGACACTCTTTTGATGCATATATTTGTGTACCACGTGTGTTCTTGGTGCTGTGTGCCCTCAGAAGAGGGTGCTGCATCTGCTAGAACTGGAGTTTATAGATGGCTGTGAACCACTATGTGGGTCCTAGGAATCGAACCTAGGTCTTCTGCAAAAGCAACAGGTGCTCCTGACCTCCAACCATCTCCCTAGTCCCCTCCCTAACACCCTTGAGCAGTCAGCTGCCGGCCTGTTTTTACTTAATCATCAGTCACAGTGCTCTGTGGCGCATAGGACCCTTGAGCACTGCACAGGCCATCCTGTTAGAGCCTTTTAAGTCCTAGCAGATCTGGATAGCCTGATAGCCTCTTGGGGCGTCCATTCTGGAGTCTTTAAGGGAATAGTTGTTTTCCATTTGGTGTTTTTTTTTTTTTTTGCAGATGGTGGGTCAATGCCTGTTTTCAGGGTGTAGGTGGACAGGTCCTTGCCAGTGGTGTCTGTCGCCTGTCACCTTCATAGTTTACTGGATTGACCCCACTCTGCTTAGTAACTTTTCTTCCTGCCTTTGCTCTGCTGCACTCTGGTGCGTGCGTCAAGCCACCCAGGAACAGCAGTCCGTATCTGCGCCTCCTAGCTCTTCCTATGGTCCTTATTCTCTTCCCCTACAGGGCTGGTCCGGCACAAAGTGTGGAGACTAGCCTGAGAAGCTGGTAGGCCTCTATTTTGGACAGAACACAGCTGCCCGGCTGTTGTGTAAGCGGTCCCCCAGGACTGAGCCTGGCATGCCCTGGTACAGTGAGATTCATCTCATCAGGAGGTGTTAGACCTATGGCTTTCATCAGCTTCGGCTGAGTCCTCTACTGAGGCCCACCTTCCCAGGGTGCTGCTCTCTGCATGTTTGGGGGGTATACTCTAGTGCCCCTGGGGGACCCTGCAATGCCAGGACTAGTACCTGCCCAGTGCTCACACAGGCTTGTCTGTCCTGCCAGGCTCTGGCTTGTATTATGTCCAACGCCCTGTGCCCAGTGCCCTTGTGTGTGCCATGTCGTCCCAGATTGCCCTGTGCCTCTTTCTTGGAGATGATTTGATGTCACCGAGCATGTCTGTGCTGTTAGAGCAAGGGAGGAGTGGCTTGTTATAGCAGCGGGATTCCAGGGTGTCAGAGGAGAGCTGGGTACTTAGCTGGAGCCTGGCAGGGAACCCCGTCCTCAGCGTCAGGTTTCAGGCATGTCGGTCTTCTCCCATGGCCTTCATAACTTGGGGCTGGTGAGTGGGGTGTGACTCTAGTCTCTGTGTGTTCGTTCTCCTAAGGAATTGCGTGTGACTCAGGCACTTTTATGAGCTAGTGGTGTGTTGGGCACCACCTTGTCCCTGCCTTGCGAGCTTCTTCCGCCCCACCCAGGTAAGATCAGCAGAGCGGGTGTCTGCTTGCTTGGAAGTGCAGACTCCTTCCAGGATTGGGAAAGATTTGCTGACTCAGGATGAGCTCAACAGCCTCCTGGGGTGTGTGTGTGTGTGTGTGTGTGTGTGTGTGAGGTCACATGGGACCACTGGGTTTTGAGTCCTGGTGTTCCGGTAAGACTTCCCAGAGCTTTTTTTGAATCCTAGTACCACTTAGTTATGGACATTGTTTTTTTCTGTCTTGCAGTGCTGTGCAGCGGTGTGGGTGTGCACATGGTACTCACTCATTGGTGTCTGCTCACCGACAGATGAAGACAAACACACCATAAAGGTAAAGCCCCACTTCATTGACTCGGGTGTCTGGCTGACGGCCACAGGCTCCACATGGGAGCCTGGCCTTGCAGGATTCTGCAGGCTGAGTCCTGGTCGAGGGTGCCTGTCCCGCAGCATTTGTACTATCAATTAACAATGGGCACTCATTAAGGAGTCACCGAAATGTGCGTTGGGCATGCAGGCCTTTTAGGAGTGTGGAGAGTCTCACCTTTGTATCTACTGGAAAAATAACTCTACAAGAACAAGCACTTACTCTTGCTTCTCTTGGGTCTCTGGAACCCTGCTACAGAGACCACTGTTTGCTGAGTGACTAAATGCACTCTTCTCTGCCATGTGGGTGCATGGGTCACCAAGATGCTAGTCATCATATGTGTTGCTCTTTGGTTTCTTGTTGGAAACAGAGCCTGGATTTGTAGCCAAACTGGTCTGGAACTCCAGATCCCCTTGCTTCTTCTCCTAAGTGCTGGAATTTGAGGTGTGTGCCCTCACATTTGCTTGGGGACATAATAGAGATGTTTAATCCCTGCCCCGCCCCCCCAGGTCTGCGTAGGTAGCAGAAACCGGGGCTCTTCCTCCTCTGCTGGATGTCTGAGCCCTCAGCAGAATCTAACAATGCTTTGGGCTTTCCAGGTTGTTTTTCTGTTCTCAGGATGCTGGCAGGTTCTCTTAGAAGGAGCACACCAGGGAGTGTGGTGGTCATTGTCTTGACTGTTTGGCAGGCTGGGACATGGTGGGTCCCTGCTGGGGGCTGGGGGAAACCTGGCCCTGTTTTAATCTCTGATGTGCATTTGGTCCAGGAGCTGTTTGTGGGCTCTGCTTCCCTTTCTCTGCCTTTTACAGCGGGCGGATTTTCCTGTTGCCAAACAGGGCGACCAGCCTGGGTCTGTGTATCTGTCATAGGGATCAGATTGTGGATCCTTCTGGAAGGTCTGGGGCAAGAGCCCCTGCAGTTCTCAGCCCCACATCCAGCCCCTTTCTTCTGAAGAGAGTGTGAGAGAGGAAGAGGTGGGTTAGAGGCTTCTGAAGGTTCCAAATGGGATGAGGAGGAAGTCGTCCAGGCTGGGAGCTGCACTGATTTCTGTCACATGTGCAGCAGCTATGGCTGAGGTTTAGTCTGAGTCTCAGCTCCCGCTTCATCTCATTTCGGTGCAAATCTCAAGAGTCTGCCACTATTGCCTCTTAAGCCTTCCTTGGACCAGGTGCTGGGCCAGGTGCTTCAGACACCACCCCTCAGTTGCCACCCCTCTCCAGGCCTGAGGAGAAGAAGACATGCATAGGATAAGTTTTCAGATTTTAGGGAGCTGGCAGGTGCCCAGAGTGTGACAGTCAGTGGGTTCATCTTTAGACGACATCCCACGGGTCAAAGGAGGCCGCTGGGCTTTGAAGTCACCATGCAAAGTAGTAGTTTTCAAACTTTTGACCTCAGCACCTTCCCACACACTTCATTTTTGACCCTATGTCGACCAGGCTGACCTCAAAGTCACAGAGATCTGCTGGCCTCTGCCTCGAGGGCACTAGGATTTAAGGTGTAAACCACAACAACTAACCACTTTTAATTTTTTAAAATTACACTTGTGTATTTATTTGTTTATTTTTTGGTCTGTGTGTATTCATGAGTGCACTGTGTGTGTGTGTGTGAAGATAATGGCTGCTAAGCGTGAATATCTGGACTCTGAGCACCGGCATCCTAGAGTGAGAGAGAGTGAAAAGACCTTCTGATGACCTGGTCTCAGAACACTGTTCTTTTGGTCACAGGACCAATTCAGACCAAAGGGAGGATGACACCAAGGTGTGTCCTGGAGAGACATAGAGATGGAGAGGCCTCCTTGAGATCAGCCACTTGGTCTGTACTCCAGTCACTTCCAGAAAACTACTTTCTCAGTTTCATTCTGGAACAAACCTGTTAGGAATTCCCCGGTAGGTTCATTGAGGATATTGAGTTACAAAGTGTTCCTGTTGTGTCTGGGTGGTGGGGAACCACCCGTAGCTTTGGAGAAGGGGTATTGATACTGCAGAAGGCCGAGGATGGGGAACTGGTACAGCAGTGTCTCGGTGAAGGAGGGAACTCCTTCCAGCTCTCACCCTCCTCCCTGTGGGTGTGGCAACCTGTGCCCTGGCTGTGATCTACCCACCAGTCATAGAAATGCCCAGAGTGAGGGGCGATCTCCACCCCCCAGGGTTATTGATGCATGGGAGAAATTAATTAAAGGATTTATGCACATCAGAAAGTAGCTACATTTAATCTTTATTGTCAAGGCTACGGCACACATACACACAAAGCTAAGAATTTTATTAAAAAACTGAAAAACCAGGCAGACAAAAATAATTGCTAACACCGGTAATTGTTTCAAGTGCAACTTGAGTTTCAGGACCGTTAACAGGCAAGGCTGGGGGTGGCTCAGTGGGTAAGAACATTTGCTTTTCCTGGGTTTGATCCCAGAACCCACAGGGTAGTTCACAGCTGTTTGTAACTGTCCATTACTCCAGTTCCAGGGATCCAATATCTAACCTTCGAGGGCACAGCATAGAAGTGCCATACAGACAAAATACTCATAGTCATAAAATAAATGAATCTTAAAGAATATTTTTAAAAAGCAGGGACAGTAGCCTGGTGTTGCTAAAATTTCCTTAGAGACCGGAACCCTCTGAACTCGGTCCCACTGACAACCCACTGTGGGAGTCCACAGCTTCACTCTAGGAAGCAATGAGCTTTTTAGGCTTTCTTACTGAGCCTGGGTGACCTTAAAGCAGCCACAACAGGTCTGCACCCAGTGTGGATGATGGCTCCTCTGAGGCTGTCCCCTCCCCCAGTCCTTCACCATCTGTGTCCCCTAACTGTTCCAAGAGACCTTGAGACCCGGGCAGTACTGCATGCATCTGGCTGGGAGGGGTGTCTGGGTACTCAGGTGAGGTTCCGTGACCCTCCCTGCTCCCTCTCCCAAGAGGGAACTTGGCAGACTACAGGCCCAGCTGTGATGATCCTTGGCAGGCTGACCCCGACAGACTCTTGATGGTGGCAGCGGTGTGGGCCGAAGGACAGTCCTGTACTGGGGCCCAGGCCTGTAACCCAAGGACATGGCGTGTGGAGGCAGGAGGATCAGGAGTTGAGGGAGTGTGAGGCTGGGCTTCATGAGACTAAGGCTGAAAAGCAAAAGGAGAGGTGAAGAGACAAGAGGGAGGCCATGTTGGGTGGCAACAAGGGTCAGGGCCAGGAAGCAGACTGGAAGATCCTGGACAAGGACAGGCTCTCCCGGGCTCATCCCCGCGGTCAGCAGCCCAGTCCTTTCCCTGAAGAGGCTGTGTGGATTTGGTGCAGGCTGACGGACAGCTGCTCATAGCTGCCACGTTAACCGTGGCTTATGCTTTAATGTCTTCATCAGCTTCTCTGGGAAGACAGGAAGGAACCAGAAGCCCCAGGATGTCCCCTTCCGTGAGCTAGGTTCTGAATGTTAAGGAGGACTTTCTGAGGCTCCTCTACCTGTTCAGGAGCCAACTTTACCACCTGTCACATGACCTTGGGCCAGGGCAGCACATAACAGTCCCCTTTCTTGCTTTCTTATTCCGTGTTCCGTACCTGTGTCAGCCCAACCCGGTCTTCCTCTCAGCAGCTCTCCTGGGACTGTTACTGAGTTCTTTACAGCTCATCTGGATGCAGCTTTGAAAGCAGCTATCCTTGGAGGACACCTAAGGGAGAAGCATGGAGTCAGGGAGCTGCTGTCCTTAGAGGGCACCTGAGGGAGAAGCATGGAGTCAGGGAGCTGCTGTCCTTAGAGGGCACCTGAGGGAGAAGCATGGAGTCAGGGAGCTGCTGTCCTTAGAGGGCACCTAAGGGACAAGCATGGAGTCAGGGAGCTGCTGTCCTTAGAGGGCACCTGAGGGAGAAGCATGGAGTCAGGGAGCTGCTGTCCTTAGAGGGCACCTGAGGGAGAAGCATGGAGTCAGGGAGCTACCTGGTCCTAAGCTCACTCACTCCTTTGTCCTTACACTAATGGGTGTCCTGTATGAGACTGCCACAGCTTTCCTGTATGATCTTTGGCACGGCCTTGTACTTCCCGTGTCCAGGAGTCCATGACCTTTGAGGCTCAGAGCACTTGGCCTCCTGTCCAGAGCTGTACAAGCCAGCTCATTCTCCAAACTGGCAGCATAGCTGAGTAGGCCTCTCTCACCTCACAAACTCTGTGCCAGAATTTTCTGGAAACCAGAACCCCACTCATCGCCACTATCAAACAAGTGAGGTTTGCTTTTCCTCAGTTTCCCTAAATGCCTAAAGCATTTCTGGGCTTGTGACTGATTTTTTTTCCCCTCTGCCTCTATGTCAACATTTTTGAGTACAGGCTGGTTCTTCAGCCTTCTGAGTGTATTGATGGAATTAATGACCTGGAGGCAGGGAGCAATACCTGTCTTCTGTCCACTAGAGGCCAGTGGCACTGCCCTACCCCAGCTGTAGAAACCCAAGAAGGCCTTCAGACATCAGCAAGTGTACCCTTAGGGCCACAATCAACCTCTGAGCATCTCTGGTCAGCTGGGTGCACTGGTAAGGGAGGGGGTAGTTACTTGTCTGGGAAATTGACCCTTGTCACCTCACCAGGTGCTGGCGGCTTTGGGAAGATGGGAAATGGTTTACAAAGTGCCCTAGAGATGGCTACACAGCAGAGGGTCAGCATCCAAGACACACAGCCACATCCCAGACCACGAGTCTCTGACTGTGTTTCTGTTTAGTGTCTGCAGAAGCCATGTTCTGGGCTGGAGAGATGGCTCAGCATTTAAGAGCACACTGACTGATCTTCAGAGGACCGGGGTTCAATTCCCAGTAGCCACATGGCAGCTCACAACTGTCTGTAGTTCCAGTTCCCAGTTCCAGGCAAACACCAAGGCAAATAAATAAAAATAAATAAATAAAAAATTTTTTAAAAAATATTCTTAAATATCAAACAATTATTTCTTTTTTTAAAGGATTTATTTATTTATTATGTATACAGTATACAGAAGAGGGCACCAGATGTCATTATACATGGTTGTGAGCCACCATGTGGGTGCTGGGAACTCAGGTCCTCTGGAAGAATAATCAGTGCTCTTAACCTCAGAGCCATCTCTCTAGCCCCTAGTTTTTTTGTTTTATTTTGATTTTTAAAAAAGAATCCATATTCCTGGGACAGTTTACTGTGCACATTGGCCCTTTTCTGGTGTCTTCATGGCCAAGGGTCTGGGCACTCTGACCACAGTGGCTCATCTCTCCTAGCCCTCTGCCCTGGGTGACTGCTACTGAGATAAAACATCTGTCATTCTGATTCACAGGGTTTCTCTGTGTGGCCCTGGCCGTCCCAGAACTCACTCTGCAGTCCAGGCTAGCCTCGAACTCAAGCGATGTCTCTGCCTCCCTACTGCTCAGATTAAAGGCATGCGCCAACACCACCTGGTAGGCCAGAACATTCTTAAAGCTCACTATCTGATAAAAGCCCCGAGGACAGTGCGGGGAGCCCCTTCATGTCAACATAGCCCCCCTCACGGTTTTCTTGATGTCAGCACACATCCTGAAGTACAGTCTTCAGGAGCCCTTGGGGAGCTGGAGGAAACCCCCTTACCTTCCAAAGAAGCCCCCCAAGGCCTACGTGTTCAGACTCATATAGCTCCCTCTCCTTCCACTCACCTAAATAGTGAGCAGAAAGAAGCCATTCTGGACCTGTGTTCCTAAAGTGTCCTGGGGTGGCTTCTGTCATTGTGAGCTGAATAATGTCCCCTGGAGACATCAAGGCCATAAATCCCTGAACATGTAGCTACTGTTTGGCAACCACATGGAATTTTAAGGTGTGACTAAGCTAGTGCTCTTTTTAGGGGAGGCGGGGAGGTTGAGACAGGGTTTTCTCTGTAGCCCTGGCTCTCTGGGAACTCGCTCTGTAGACCAGGCTGGTTTCAAATTGGATCTCTGCCTCTCCCTCCCAAGTGCTGGGTTCAAATGTGGCACCACCACTACCATGGTTACGTTAGGGCTTTTGAGCTGAAGAGATCATTCTGTGTTCCTGATGTGTCTTCCGTGCCACCAGAAGCAGAGAGATTTGACACAGACGAGCGTGTGACCTCTGTGAAAGATGCTATACCTCTGGCATTGGAGGCAGAAGATGAGGCCAGGAAATGTGAGGAATGCAGTTCTGTGTCTGGGAAAAGGCAATGAAAAGTATTCTCCACGGGCTTCAGAGAAGTGTGCTGTTGCCAGCACTCTGGTTCTGGTCCAAGGAAACCGGTTTGGCCTCCTGACCTCCAGATTCTCCCTTGTATCATTCTCCTTTGTGCCCGACTCCTTTTTTCTTTCTTTTTTTTTTAAACTTTACTTATTTACTTGCCTTGGTGTTTGCCCGGAACTGGGAACTGGAACTACAGACAGTTATGAGCTGCCATGTGGGTGCTGGGAATTGAACCCTGGTCCTCAGGAAGAGCAGTCAGTGCTCTCAACCGCTGAGCCATCTCTCCAGCCCCGACTCCTTTTTTCTATGTAGAATATTCGTGCCAGGAGTACACTAGGTATACATAACCAGAGAAATAGGTGGCCTTTCCTTCCCAGGTAGTGAGGGTGGTTCTATACTCATTATTGATGTGGGCTGTGTGCTTAAGTGGGGTCCCAGCTCAAAGCAGGCAGGCCTGTGTTCCTGAGGTCTTCACCTCCCTCAACTAGAGGCCTATGAGGGAGACTAGGCCCTCTCTTTCCACTTTTCCAGAGATGCCCACCTGAGATACTGTCTCTTCCCTTCTCGCAGGACAGCTGTCTTCCCTGAGCCTGGTAGCCAGGGTGTCTGTGTGCCTGTCACCTGGGCCTCCTTGAATGGCTGTGTGCCCTTTCCCACCCCACTCAGCCTCAGTGGTAGCCTGACTTCATGCTCTCCTTCCCTAGCTCCAGAAGGTAATGGAACCTCCCACTCACACCTGTAGTAGCCTCCTTCCTGTCTCTGGTCCTTGCTGAAAAGCCACCCTCCTCCTGGATGGTGACCCCCACCTCTACTTCTCGGGCCACTTTCCAAAATGCCAGTATGTCACTGTCGTCTGCAGCCAGGGTACAAATTATTTACATGTGTTAGATTCTCCTGCCTGCCCCTGACTTCATATTTTCAGATAATGACCCCAAGTTGATTCTTACCAAAAAATAGAAGTCTTCAGTAGCAGAGTGGAGAGTACAATTCCCCAGTGGCCAGGCCCTGGGCTGGTCTCCCTCTGGGTGGGCATACTGGGAAAGGAGGGAGGGGTAGGGCTTATGGAGAAACCATTGATGATCAATAAATTGATCAATAACATTTTTTTTTTTTTTTGAGTCAGTTTCTCTATGTAGCCCTGGCTGTCTTGGAACTCACTTTGTAGACCACGCTGCCTCCTTAGTGCCCAGCACCAATAACAATTTTTATTGTTCAAATGAAAGTCACTAAGTGTTGATGTCATTCCTATATTTGTAGCATGCAGTATAATCTGCCTCGTCACAGTGCAGTGGTCAGCTGCAGATGGCTTTCTCTGTTGTCTGGTTAATTATCCGACCCTTACAGATATCTGTGTGCCCAAGTCAGGGATCACATGTCTCCTGAAAGCATGGAGTAGGGTTGTCAACCTGACCCCACCACTGTGAGGACCAACAGTGCTCAGTGGTTATTGATTGTGTGCGAGTGACTGTGTATACACACAAGCATAGTATGTGTAGAGAGATCAGAGGGTATCTTGTGGGAGCTGGTTCCTTTCTCCCACTATGTGGGACTGAGGTTTCGGGACACCCCCCTCAGATCGAGGTGTGGGACAAACAGCACCTTTCCTGAGCTAGTTCCCAGGGATACCAGCACCCTTTTCTCCACCTTCACCTTCCACCACGTGACACTGGTGGAAGTCCACCCCAAGATCTGCAGCGCAGCCAACCCTCATTTCCTCATTTGTTTTTTTTTTTTCCGTTTTTTTTTTCTTTTAAACTTTATTTATTTATTTGCCTTGGTGTTTGCCTGGAACTGGAACTACAGACAGTTGTTAGCTGCCATGTGGGTGCTAGGAATCGAACCCGGGTCCTCTGGAAGAACAGACGGTGCTCTTAACTGCTGAGCCATCTCTCCAGCCCCCATCCTTATTGTTTTAGGTAGTCTCCCTGATTCCCTCAGCTCAGCAGGTAACATCCTCCAGGCCTTCTCCTTTGACTCTCTCAGCTCAGCAGGTGACATCCTCCAGACCCTCAACTGATAACAGATTTCCATATCAATTCTACCCTGTCTGTTGCTTGCTCTCAAAGGCCTGCCACATTCTTCTGTATTTCCCACCCCCTTTCCTCCCAGCTACCTGCATGGCAGAGATTCTGTATAAATATTGGCCGTAATAATAAAGCAGAGGAAGACTTGAACAGAGAGATTTGTCTTGTCCTTCCATTCTTTGTGTTCCTGCCTTCCATTTGTTTCATTCCTAGATTTAGGTCCACGCTGAAGACCCTGCTGGCCGGGGCATCTCCCCACCCTGCTCAGGTAGAAGATGGCTAAATGTCACCCAATGTGGCACCTTCCAGAGGGTGCCCCTCTCTGGGAGTATTCAAGGGGAGCAGTGTAATGAGCCTTTTTCTGTCCTCCCAGCCAGCTCCTAAATAATGACACGGAGACTTTATTAGTTATGAAAGCTTGGCCTATAGCTTAGGTTTGTTCCTAGCTAGCTCTTATAACTTAATCAGCCCACTTGTATTAATCTACATTCTTCGCATGGTGTGACCTCTCTTCCATTTTGCGCCTCCTGTCTCTAGCCGGCTTCCCTGCCCCTCTTCGTCCTGAAGTCCTTCCTTCCCGGGCCTGGAAGTCCCGTCTGTATCTCCCACCTAATTATCGGCCGTTTAGCTCTTATTAAATCAATCAAAAGGCGCCTTGGGAAAGACACATCTTCACAGTATACAAACAGATTATTCCATAACGGCATTCGCACAGTCAGCCAAGGGTTCATTTGCCTTTCCGTTTGAGCTCGGTGGAGAAGACAGGCGGGCTTTGGCAAGGCTTTCCTGGGCCCCGCCTCCTCATCCTGATGCCTTCTTCCCTTTCAGGCTGAGTGAAGCTTCCTTCTTCCAACCCTGACTGCTGTCTGCTGTGGTGTGTAATGGTGACATCAGGAGTCCCCTTGTTTTGATTGCATTCTGCCTGGGAATGTGAGTGTGGTGTGTGTGTGTGTGTGTGTGTGTGTGTGTGTGCGTGTGAGATTCTTTCTCAGATGATAAGATGCTGCATGTCACTGATTCAGAAGACACCGATAATGAAAGAAAGCCACTGAATGTTTCTTAGGAACCACGGATAGGTCCAGTTGATTGGTCCAGTTGGAAGTCACCTGCTTGACTCACTTAGGCTGACCTTGGTTTCAGAGAACAGTAGTCCCTTGTTGGTCAGTGAGCAGAAGCCGCCCTTTGGCAGGTCTCCTGCAGGGTCTCATTTCAGGTCAGCAGGCAGAGGAGGCCCAGTGAGCAGCGACTGGGGCTCCCTGGACCCACGCCAGCCAATACAGCCCCAGAGAAACATAAGGAACCGTCCAGCCAGACTGGGTGAGCTTGGGGGTGCGGTCAGGACTCTGTCTCTCTCTGCTCTAGGTGATAAGGTAAGGGAAGGCAGAGATGTCCACATATGGGGGAGGAGAGGGAGGGGCATCACCCTTGAACCAGGCATCACCCCACAGACTTGCCTTCCTTCTCTCTCTCTCTCTCTCTCTCTCTCTCACACACACACACACACACACACACACACACACACACACACACACCCGTCGATTTTACAAATGAGGTCTGAGATCAGGGAGCAGAGCTGGGGTTTGAGTCTTCCAGCATCCCCTATCTCTGCTCTTAGTTCACTGACCACGTGTACCCACAGTACCCCCTCGGTCGGTCGGGCTCCTTGGGTGTGTGGCAGCTGTGCTCAAGCTTGTGAGCAGAGCCGGAAGCAGTCGTGGCCCTGGGATGCAGCCTGCGTCTTTCACAGTCCACAGTATCACGGTTTCTTCTTCCTTGCCCCTCATGCTCACCCTGGCTTGCCGTGTGGAGGTCAGGGGACAGCTTGTTGGACTCAGTTCTCAGCTTCTGCCTCGAGGAACCCTGCATCTAGTTAGGATGTCAGGCTCAGTAAGCGTCCCGCCCTCCACCTTGCTTTAGGCACCTTTCCTGTGTCTCCTAAAACTTGTAAAGTTTTTATTTAGTATTTGCTGGGGCAGAGGGCTCACGCCACAGCACCCTTGTGAGTGTCAGAGGACAGCTTCCAGGAGGTGGTCCTCTCCTTCGGTGCGGGTCCTGGGGAGCATTTGCAGGTCGTCAGGCTTGGTGGCAGAAGCCATCCTACCAGTCCGCCTTGGCTTATTTCAGAGACCTCTTTCTGTTTCTGTTTCCATCTCTGGCCCAGAGTGGGATGCAGGCGTGGCAGTGGCTCTGGCTGGTCTCTGGGAACTGTGTCCCACTGGCCTGTCAACTGCAGACCCCAGGGACTCTACAGATCTAGTGGCCAAAGGCTAGAGGGGCAGGTGAGTCAGGCAGCACATGCTTGTGGTTTCTGTGGAATCTGAACAGGAGCGGGCTTCCCCTGGAGCAGGCAGGAAGCTGTGCATTATGCTGGCTACTCTCGCTCACTGCCTAAGAACTTGGAGCGAACATGAGGTGATGGTCAGCAGCAGACTGTGGGAAGCTAAGGTCCAGCCCTGGCTGTCCTCACTGTGCCTTCTGTGGGTTGGTAGCTATCCAGTCACTACCCTGTGCTGCACGTGGATCTGCGAACTGAACAGAACTTTAACATTGCATCTCTCCGCAGCTGAGCAGTGACCTATGTGGCCACCCTGTGGCTGGTGACAGCCTAGGGACCCATGGGGCACATCCCAGGGAAAGCGGGGAGTTTCTATAAGAAACCCTTTAGTCTAAGAACTTGGGGCCCCAGTTCTGGCTTGGCCCTTGTAGCTCCCTGAGGCTCTGTCTGCCATTTCTGACCCCATGGGTGCACATGCTTTGGGGAGTTGGGCACAAGGTTATAGAGGAGGGGCTTGCCCATGGCAAACTGTTGAGCCAGTGACTGGGAAGGACAAGGCCAGAAAACTGTATTTGGAGGTTTCAGAGACTAGAGGATCATTGCCACTCATTGCTGGGTCTGTAGGAACTTGGGAGACTGTTGTTTTTAGGGTATGAAGCTGAGATAAATTTCTGTAGGTCTTTACATTTTTATTTTAAAATATTTTATGTTTTTAATCCCAGTACTCAGGAAGCAGAGGCAGGTAGGTCTCTAAAGTCAAGGCCAGCCAGATCTATATATTGGTTTCCAGGACAGCCAGAGCTACATACAGAAACTCTATCTCAAAACAAACAATAATAGTAACAACAACAAAAGGGGAGCTGTAGTCAGTCTCAGCTTTCGGTCTTCTCAGATCGTGTGAACCTGGTTATTACGTTTGTTTGTTTATGTTTGATTAGCCCATGACAGTTATGTTTACAGACGGGTTCCGCTGTGGCATTTCAAACACTGTGGACAAGGCCTTCTGAGCATGTCCACTCCCATTACCAGTTCTTATCATCTGCTTGCAGGGTTTTGTTTTAATGAAGCGATGTGTTAATTGGGGTTGCTTACTGGAGCTCGGAAGGAAGGAACCGTCCCGCCTTCCTGCAGCAAATCCTTGTCCTGTCACATCCCAGCTGGTAACACTCAGGTTGTCCTGGCTGGCTTTTGGGTGGCTTCATTGTGATCTCCCTCTCTGCTACATTAGCTTCTCCTGAGGAGAGAAGAACTGTCTACCCTAGAGGAGACACCAGTGACAGGTCCAAGTTCAACCCTGTGAATCAGTGAGTGACCCCAACACAGAAAAGGACCTCCTCGCAGGATGGGGGGACCTCCACAGCTGTCTTGGTAGGGTCCCTGCTTCAGTAGGGTGCAGCCAGCAGGTGGGCAGAACCTAGAATCTCAGGGGAGGGCTGGTGACCCTCTCCAGCTCCTCCTATGAGGGAACACCACAGGGTCTCCTGGCTGTCAGCTTTTCTGATTTAGACAGTAACAGGCATGTTGTTAAGCTTGGAGGCTGACCATCATAGTGTTCCTTTCTGTGGGGAGGCTCTTGGCCCAGGGAGGCCCTAACCTGAGCTCTCAGACTGGTCTTTTCTGTTGCTGCCTAAGGGTCGTAGCTGACTTCCCTGACCCCCTTTTATTTTTATTTTATTTATGTTTTTTTGAGATGGGGTTTCTCTGTGTAGCCCTGGTTGTCCTGGAACTTGCTCTGTAGACCAGGCTGGCCTCGAGCTTAGTTATCTGCCTGCCTCCTGAGCGCTGGGACTGAAGATGTGTGTTGACACTACCACTTGGCTTTTTATCTTACTTTATTTTGTGGCCAAGTCTCAGTGTGTAGCTGTAGCTATCCCAGAATTCACTACATAGACCTCCCAGCCTCTGCCTCCTCTCAGCCTTCATCTCGTCTCATTTCTTCTCTCTGTACAAATCTACAACAGCCAGCTTCATCTGGTCTGAAGGTGTCCTCTCATGGCTTTGGGGAGGAATCTCTGTGGCTCACAAGAGGGAGCATGAGGTGGGAAGGTGGGTGCCTGGGTTGGGGTGCAGGTGTGGGCGAGGGGTGGCATGGGACCTGGTCTCTGGCTCACTCTGAGGCAATGGTGTCGCAGGGACTTCTTGCTGAGCTGGTAGGTAGGCTGATGAGGAAGAGGCCCGGAGAACAGGGACCTCAGAGACAGGGAGATCTACCGCCATGGACTCCTCCTCTGCCATAGCTCCATGAAGGCTCCCCCTCCATCCCCCTGACTTTCCCCACCTGGCAGTGGGATCAAGTCCAGGACAGCAGCTGACACCTGTGCAGCAGCAGCTGCCTTGCTCCTCTTGGCACCTTCCTGCAGCGAGCGGGCGGGGATCTAAGTGTGGTCGGATGTGGGACAGTCATCTTAGGACAGTAGCAGCTCCTTAGGTCCACAGCTCAGATTCCAGCCCGCAAAGAACTCCAAGCGAGGACAAAGCTGAGGAGGACATTTCCTGCGGAGCAGCTCTGCCTATTGAATGAACGGCAAGCAGGAGAGTGAATGAAAACTGTGTGTCAGGTTTTCTGTGTTGCCTGTGCACAGTTTGGGCCAGAACGCACTTAGCGGAAAGCTGTGTGTTCCCGGGAGCCTTCATACATGCCCCAGGCCCGCTGCAGTGACTTCCTTCGTCCCCTCCGAGCGCCTCCCTCCACTGCAGAGCTATAATTAAGTTCCCACGTGAAACCGATCCCTCAGCTGACACATGGTTCTGACCGCAGGTCTGGTCATTGGGCAGCTTGTCTGGGGTGACTTTGGGGGCTGGCATCTTGGCTTCCAGATGGTCTCTGGAAGGTCTGAGTAGGCGTTGTTCTGCCAGGAAAAGGTGGATCTGGTTTCGCCCAAGACTGGGCCAAAGGGAAGGAGGAGGGTAGATGGGCAAGGAGAAAGGGTAAGGGGATGCAGATGGAGGGGACAGTTGGCACACTTGCAGGGCTTGGGGCACCGGCAGGAGCATGTTCTGCGACACCCCACCACAGGGCACATTGTGAGCTGTTTTATGTTATAGCCATTTACTTATTTTGATGCTGGGTCCCAGGTAGCCCAGGCTGGCCTACTAGTCACTGTAACTGAGGATGACCTTGAACTCTGGATTCTGCCTACTATATCTCCCCAGTGCCTCTACACACAGCCTATTCTGTTTATATTTTTTAGCATTTAGAACAATATAAAACTTCACCATCTAATTGCACTGTATCTGCTTCACCCCCAAGACAGACCTACACCTCTGCACAGTTGGCCCTAGGCTCCTCCCCCCATAAGTATCTATTCTGTATACTCATGTGAGAACCGTACATGTGACCACTTATGTCTGGCTTCTTTGGAAATACCATTGATGTGTGAGTGTGGGCATGTGCGTGTGTGTGGAAGTCCGAGGTCACCTTTGCAGGACTGGGCTCTGTCCTTTCTGCTTGTTTGAGGCAGGTTACCTTCTCATCCTGCCACCACACTGTGTGCTCTGGGCTAGCTGCCGGCCCATGAGCTGCAGCTCATTCTCCTGTGTCTGCCTCCCATCTCGCCAGGATCCCAGGATTACAGGACCCCACCACATCTGGCTTTTTACATAGGTTCCGGTCATCTGGGTTATAATTGCTGTTGGTCACTGAGCTGTCTCCCAGCATCATGTTCTTTTCGTTTATCCAGGCTATCTACTATGTATTGATCCCCTCTCCCCCTTGTAGCCCAGCTGGCTTCAGACTCCCTATGAGGCTAAGAATGACCTTGAACTTCAGTCTCTACCTCCATACGGGGCTTCCAGGTGTACTGTAAGAAGCTTTGTTTTATGTGGTACTTGGAGCAAACCCAGGGCTTTGCACATGCTGAGCAAGACTCTCCTAACCGAGGCACATGTCCGCTCCGACTTCATTTCTTCCTTATGGTCAAGTAACATTCCCTCGTGTGCATAAATCCCATTTGTTTATCAGTCATCTGTGATGGGCATTTGAGATATTTTCTCTCACCCTCCTGACATTGTCTCTCTCCTCCTCCGCTGCCGTGAGCATCCTTGTGTGGCCTTTGTGTGCATATACACCATGCAGTTTACCATCCTGAGTATTTAACTCACAGTCCCTGCCATCATCACCTTCCACCTCCAGCACTCCTTCATAATTCCAGCAATGAAATCCTGTACATTAAATATCAACTCCCATTCCCTTCCCCCAACCCATCTGCTCCAGAATTCACCATTCTTCTGCCAGTCTCTAATTCACTCAGTGTTGACATGAACGGAATTGAAATGTTTTTCTTACCTTTATTATTTTTAACTGGTGCGTGCGTGTGTGTGTGTGTGTGTGTGTGTGTGTGTGTGTGTGTGTGTGTGAGAGAGAGAGAGAGAGAGAGAGAGACAGAGAGAGAGAGAGAGAGACAGAGAGACAGACAGAGAGAGAGAATCCATGTTGGTATATGGATATGAGTGCAGGTGCCCAAGAGGAGGCAGATCCTCTGGGACTTTGTGAGCTACCTGATGTGGGCACTGGGAATTGAACTGGGCTCTTCAGGAAGAGCAGTACTTGCTATTAACTATGGAGCTATCCCCCGCCCTTCCATCTATCTAATACTCCAGTTTTGAAACAGGGTTTTGCTATGTGTCCAGTTGGCCATGAGCTTTCATGCTCCTGCCTCTGCCTCCCAGTACTGAAATCACAAGTGTGCATCATACCCAGGTGGAGCTAGAAGTTTCTGTCTCACTGGAAACTTTCAAATACCCAGCAGCTACTTCCCAAGTAATTGACTCAGATGATTAATATTACTTACAAATGCTTAGCCAGTAGCTCAAGCATATTACTAACTAGTTCCTACGCTTAAATTAACCCATAATTCTTAAGTATGTTTAGCCACGTGGCTTGGTAGCTATGATCAATGCAGCATTCTCATCTTGCTTCCTCTGTGTCTGACTGGTGTCTGCCTCTCTGCCTTTCCTCTTCCCAGAATTCCCCTAGTCTGGTTGCCTCACCTCCACTTCCTGCCTGGCTACTGGCCAATCAGCATTTTATTAAACTAGTATGAGTGACAGATCTTTACAGTGTACAAGAGCATTACCCCACAGCACCCAGACATCTTTTTCTGAGTGGTTTGTTTCACTTACCACAGCATCCTCAAGGCTCATCTGTGTTGTGTGCAACATGTATCTGAACTTCCTACAGAATTATTCATGCATATTCCTTGTGTATGAATGTTTTGCCTACATATGTGCACATGCACCACATATGTTCCTGGTGCCCATGGATGCCAGCAGAAGGCACTAGGTTCCCCAGAACTGGAATTATAATGTTTGAGAGCCACCATGGGGGTACTGAGATCTGACCTTGTAACCTCCGCAAGAGCAACAAATGCTCTTAACTGCTGTGTCGGCTCTCTAGCCCTGAGCTTTAGTTTTAAAATTTTCATTTATTATTTATTTTTGGAACAGGGTCTCATTATGTAGCCTGTCCTAGCCAGAACTTACTGCAGAGACCAGACCGGCCTCACACTCACAGAGATCCATCTGCCTCTGCCTTCCTAGTGCTGGGATTAAAGTGCACACCCCTGTCTAACCCTGTTCTGACGGAAGTGCTTTGGGGTGGCTGCCACTGTTCTGCCTGGTCTGCTGTCACTTAGGATGTCTCAGCCTTCCTTGCAGACCAGACAGCAGCTCTTTATTCTCTTTTCCACAGTGAGTCATCATCTGTAAGATCACCACTATCCCTGTTTCGTCTGTGTGGATGTGCAGAGATCTCTATTTTTTTTTTAATTTTTTATATGTATGAGTGTTTTGCCTATAACTTATGCCTGTGCAGCTTGTGCATGCCTGTGGGTGCCCATGGAGGCTGGAAGAAGGTGATATCGCATCCCCTGGAACTAAATACAGATGGTTGTGAGCCACCATGTGAGTGAGTAGCTGATGGCAATGAACTGAGGTTTTCCTGTCTGTACTGTCCAAGCACTTGGATCACAGACCCGCACCACCATGTCCCATTCATGTAGTGCTGGGATCCAGTCCAGGGCTTCGTGCATGCCAGGCCAAGCCTTCTAACTGCTGAGCCATCTCTCTAGTCCCCACCAACCAGTTTTGGAGACTGGCACCATGACCAGGTTTCAGTGTCGAGGGCATGGGCCAGAGCTGCTCTGAGCTGCAGGATGAAGCCATTGTTGATCTAATATGATGTCACCTAGGACTAGAAATTGCTGGCCTTGGGCTGGGGCATCTAAGTGGGGAATTATAGCCAAAGACCTAGCAGAGGAAACTCACTGGCCATTTCTGGCCTGTACTGACTGGTTAGTTCCTTCCAGTTCTGGCTTCGGCTCTGTTTCCTCTTTTTGAAACAACCACAGAGGTATCACTGATTGACAGTCTGCAGCCCAGAACCAGCTTCAGAGACATGAGGACATCTGTGTGTGCTTGCTGAGAGTGCTGAGGTCCGCCTGGCTTTGAAGGCCATTTCTTAGGTCCTGGTCCATCTGTTGATGCTGAAGGGAGATGGGAAGGCTGACTCCACAGGGACTACAACAGAGATGTCACTAGGGGTGAAGAGAGGCCGATGGAAGGAACATTGGTGTGGTGGGGAGGGTGAGTCATCGGGAACAGGGAGTGCTTGTTCATAGCCCCCTCCCAATTGCATGGAGCATAACCAGATTCTGTACTTTGGATAGAAGACACTTCCACAGCCAGAGTCAGCCTGTGGGGTCCCACAGATGGCCATCAAAGTTAGTGTTCCCACATGGTAATGGGAGAGCCAAGGCTCGGGACAAACCCCACTTGCTCCAGGAGAATCTAGGCCTCCGCCTCAGTTGCCAAATACTTTGTGTGCCATTTATCTTGTCTCCTGACGCTGCGGTTTGCCTGGGCAAAGCCACTAGTTCTGCCCCCTGAACTTGCCAAGCTGGAGTGTGATGACCGATGTGGTTGGTCTCTTTGCATGGTTTTCACTCCTGTCTGGTGGCCACCATGAGAGCTGCATGCAGTCTGGGAGGCCTAGGTTCAGTTTATACCTCAGCAGCCTTCTGTGGAGCAGCCGACACCACAGTCCCTGTTCAGGGATGGGACAGGCTCTACCTCTCCATGAGAAGAGTGGCAAAGGACGCATCCCCTCCAGTCCCCGCCCACCAGCAACGGAGAGCTGAAATTCCAACCCAGAGCCTGGAGACGCTGCCACAACCTCTACAGTGCAGAGCCCTTTCTGATTCTCAGGGAGTCCCAGAATGTCCCCTGTGCTGTTTCTCTTCCTCTCCTGTAGGATTTGTACCGCTCCCCATTTGCATGTCAGCAGTCAAGATCCTTCCAAAGTAGCTTGTATCCTCAGGATCTGCCAGCTGCCCCCACCTCCACCCCGGGCATTAGACACCAAGGAATTTCCCTATGGAGATCCCCTCTGCAGTGCTGGCTGGGTAGGCGCCTCATGCCAGTGCTGCATTGCAGGCAGATGTACAGGTCGGTGGAGCCGTGAGCTGTGCCGCATGGTGCCTGGACGAGCATTTCCCACACGCGGCATGGCTGGCCTACTTTCTGGAGTTTCAGAGACACTAACTCCCCAAGCCTTTCTTTTCTTGGCCTACAGAGTTAGAACTTCATGGCTGCGGCCGGCACAGCAGTCTATGCTGCAAAGCCCTCCTTGATTTGTGGGTACCCTGGCTTGTGGTTGATGGCTCCTCCCGTATCCTCAGGCATCTCAGAAAGAGGCTTGATTCCCTCAGGAAGTGGCCTAATTCCCTTGGAGGGAAAACCACTAAGAAATGTAAAGGAAAAATTTAAACTACAGGGCTGGAGAGATGGCTCAGCGGTTAAGAGCACTGACTGAACATCCAGAGGACCTGAGTTTGATTCCCAGCATCCACATGGCAGCTAACAACTGTCTATAATTCCAAGATCTGACATCCTTACACATTTATACATGCAGGCAAAACACCAATTCACATAAAATAAAAATAAATATTAAAAAAATTTAAATTACTTGACCCTTCTCAAAAATCACCATGGTTTAATATTTCAGTGGCTACCCTTTGTGTTGTCCTACTGATATCTCTCTCTGCCCCCGTGAACATAAGCATATGTCTATTTTTTTTTTTTTTTTTTTGAGAGAGAGAGAGAGAGAGAATACTACTATATAGCCCTAGCTAGCCTCTAACCAGGCTAGCCTCCAGCTCCTTCTTCTGACACCTCAGTGCTGACACCATGGGCTACCACCCCGGTTACACACACCCAGACCTCTCTTTTTGAGAAGCATATTGAAACTACATGGTGATACTGTTTTTGTTGCTGTTTTGTTTTATTTGGTTGGGGGGGCAGTCCTGTTATGTGGCTTTGAACTTGAGACCCTTGTACTTCAGTTCCCGAAATGTTAGGATTTCAGGTGTATTCAGCCACACCCTGCTTACCTTTATGAGATGTAATTCACAGAGTTCACAGTGTTCAGTGTGTAGTTTAATGGCTTTGTATTTACACAGCTGGCCGCCTACTTTGAGAACACTTTCTTCGCTCCAAACAGAAGCCTCTGTCTACGCTGACTGGGTCTTTCCCGTTTTAGCCCCAGGCAGCTGCCAAGCTGCTCTGTCCCCTGGGATTTGCCTCTTCTGAACATTTCCTGTTAATGGAATTACTAGAATGTGATCTTTTGTAAAAAGTCTGGCTCCTTTCACTGGACATAAACGGGATACTGCTTTTGAAAGCTTCATAAAATGCTTACATTACCAGCAATGTGAGTGTAGTTGTTAAAAGTGTATTTTAAAATTATATGTGGCGTGTGAGTGCAGTGCCCTCAGAAGCCAGAAGAGGGCGTTGGCTCTCATGGAGCTGGAGTTATAGATAATTGAGCCACTGGATGTAGGTGCTGGCTGCTGGGAACCAGTACACGCTCCTAATCACTGAGCCAGCTCTCTAGCCCAAGGATATTTTAGGCTTTATAGTTCTGTCTTGTTTCTTATATACTTCTGTGTGTGCTGGTGATACCTATACTCCCAGCAATGAAAGGTGGAGGCCGGAGAGTTGACGACCCCACCTCCAAATGTTAAAATGTCTGTGTGCTCTCAGAGGCCAGAAGAGGGCTCTGGATCCCCTGAGGCTCTGTGGGTGCTGGGAACTGAACTGAGGTCCTTGGGTCTCAACAGCCCCAAGAATGGGTTCTAACTGGCTGTTTTCAGGAGAGTTTGGTCTTCCCTGAGCTGTCCTGCTGATACATGCTCACACTATTTCTCGCCTTCTGCTTTTACAGGGTACCTTTATCTACAGTTCTCCATGCTACAAAAGAATTGAATGGACTGTCCCAGTATCAAAAGTTACTTTATTGCATTGTGCTAACTATCCCATTTCATTATTAATTACCATTGTTAATCTATCTCTGTACCTGATGTATTGTTTAAGCAAATGGAGAAAATAATGGACTTAATTACGACATTGTTATAAGTTCAGGGCAATCTAATCTGTTCTCACTCACTTCCCCCTCCCTGTTGTGGCTCCCGGTCCTCCTCTTCCTCCCCATTAGATCACTGTCTTCCAATCACAGCCTGGTTTATACTTTCATTGCAGACACAGACGGACAGACAGACTGACATGAATCGACAGGCATACACACTGAAATCTAGACTCTGCACACTAGAGAAAGCCTGCAGTTTTTGTCTTTTTGTTTATTTACTTACTTTTGCTTTTCTGAGACAGAACTGCAAGTAGCCTGGGCTCTCTCAAACATCATTTTTCTTCATGACGGCACAAAAGTCATGAAAACGTGTAATACTTCATGGCTTTGCCTACTGTCCTGTGCAGGAGCCATACTCACCTCCGTATTGTTCAGACTTTAGTGTGTGCCCCAAAAGGACACTCTGCACCTAATTTGTAAATTAAACTGTATCATGGTTTTTAAGTAGTGGGGGGAAATTCCACCACAAGCTCATTGAAAGCCACCAGAGAGCTTGCTGGGGGTATGGGACAGGGTTCCAGGGTCTCAGCAGGCCCTGTGAGCATGCTCACACATATCAATGACATAGTGCAGAGTGTGCACTTCAGAACTAAAGCAGCGGCCAAGGCTGTCCTTGGGTCCCCCGTAGCTGAGAGCTAAGGTGGATCAGGCTGTGCTGTGTGCTGCACTGCTTGCATGTGTCAGGGAGGCCGGCCATCTGTGGGTAGGGTCTAATAAGAGTTTCTGATCCAGCCTAGCCCTGAGATCTGAAGCAGCAGTCCCAAATAATCACACAAAGGCTTATATTAATTACATGCTGTTTGGCCTATTATTTGCTAACTCTTACCCTTAAACTAATGCATGATTAGCCAAGTGACTTAGTACCTTTCCTCAGAGCATTTTCGTCTTCTGTCCTCTGCACCTGCCTGGCATCTCTGCTCTGCTCTTCTTCCCAGAGTTTTCTTAGTCTGGTAGCCCCACCCACAATTCCTGTCTGCCTTCTGGCCAATCAGTGTTTTCTTAAACCAGTAGGAGGAACAAATATTTATAATGTACTAGAGCATAGTCACACAGCAGTCGGGGACTGTTGTGGGCCTGAAGTTTCCACTCTTGTCTGGAAAAGTAGCTCCCTAGAGTATCATTGCCACCCCCTCTGCCAGCCCAGCTCCTCCTCACCATCTTCATCCTCCCTTGCTCACTTGTTTTTGGCAAGTGTGCAGTGTAGATGTTCTGTGGGTTCTTGTTTGTCTCAGGCTGCCCTCAGACTTGCTGTAAAGCAGAGGGTGACCTTCTGGCTGGTGCTTGTGCTGTCTCACCCTCCTGAGTGTTGGGATGACAGTGTGCCAGCGTTGTGTGCCAGTGTGCCTGTGTAGGTCTGCAACTTAGTGTCGGGGGGAGGGAGGGAAAAAGGAAAGGAAGGCAGGAGAGAGATTTTGATGTTAGTAAATAAGTTTATTTTGAGATAGTATCTCACTATGTAGACCAGGCTGGCTTCGAACTCACAGAGTTCTGACCATTCTGGCTTCTTGCTATTGTGTGCTGGCATTAAAAGTGTACACAACCATGCTGGCTGACATTGACAAGTTTTGAAAGGAAATATTGTGTTTTATTTGTGTGTGTGTGTGTGTGTGTACACTTGCCAGTCCTTACTTTGGTAAGCTTTACCAAGTTCTAACATGTTACACTGACTTATTTCTCTGCTGTTAGAGCTCCTTGCTCAACAGCCCTTTGAGTTCGGATGAGTTCCTATGGTCTTTTAGGTTATGACACCTTCCAACCTGCCTTTATAACTATTTCATTTAGAAACTGATGCTTGTGTTCTTCCTCATGGACCATGAAAGGTCTGTCTGGTCCCCTGGGGTTACATCACTTCCTGTTGCCTTTAGGAAGCCCTCTGTCCATGTCCAGTGTCACACGTGGGCATGATACGATGAGGGCGTGGTACTGATGGGTAATACACGCGTAAGAAATGTTGGCTCCGGATGTGGTTGTCTGCAGTCAGGCAGAGAGATGTCACTCTGAAGTTGTGTGCCTTCAGAAATAGCAGTGAGGAACGCTTCCAGGAAGCCTGATGCAATCTGCCCGCTGCCTGTCAGGGAGGTGGGCCCCCACCCCCGCATGGCCTTGCATGCTGCCTGAGTCACCCCAGCGGTGGGCCCTGCTTCTCTCCACATACTTCCTGTTCAGGAACACTTCCTGGGAAGCTATCCAGAGTTCTAGATAGCTTGGGTCTCAGCAGCTTCTCCAAACATGCTTTCAATATAGGGTGAGGTATGCTTCTGAGTCTGGAGTCCAGCCTGCTCTTGGGACCAGCTCTGGGAGGGTCAGCTAAGGTCCTAAGCGCCCCCTCATCCCTCCACCTTCTCCGCCTCCTGCTTGGCTCCCTCGTTTTCTCCCCCAGTTCCTTGTGGTCTGCCTTACGCCTCCTGTACTAGCTCCAGCTCCTCTGAAGATGCTGCCTGTACTTCCCAGATGCCCGCCTCAGGAATGCTACAGCTTTTTTCTTTCTTGGTTTGTTTTGTTTTGAGACAGAGTCTTTCTATGTAGCCCTGGCTGTCCTGGAACTCACTGTAGACCAGGCTGGCCTTGAACTCAGAGATCTCTTGCCTCTTCCTCCCTGTTATTCCAGCAGTTGCTCAGTGTCTGGAACCTGTGGCTGTCAACTTGCCCCGTGGAGGGTAAGCGGTGCTCTTCTGGGCCTCGGTTTCCCTTCCTTGCTGCCCTGCCTGATTCCTTTTCCTGCTAGCTGACTGGATGTCCTTCACACCTGCGCTTTCCCTGCCGTTCCCACCTCTTCTCCTCACCCCTGCTTCCCATGGCCGGAGCCCCTCCTCTGCAGAGCAGACTCTTCACCCCAGCCGCACAGTCCCTCCCTGTCTGCCTGTCCGCCCCTCAGTCTGCACGGCCGCTTCCTACACCTGCTTTTCTAAGATCACAGCATTTCTTGATTCTTCTATAGACCCCTTTTCATCGTTCTCTCTGTCTTTCTTTTGGTGGTGGTGGTGGGGTTGCTTTTTGGTTTTCGGAGACAGCCTTGGCTGTCCTGGAACTCACTCAGGATCAGGCTGGTCTCAGACTCAGAAATCCACCTGCCTCTGCCTCCAGGGTGCTACAACTAACTAAAGGCGGCATGTGCCACCTCCACCCAGGCTTTTTCCTTTAAAACCAAACCAAACCAAAGAAACACCAGGGCCCCACTGTGTCACCCCAGTTGGCCTGGAACTTGTGTGTTCCCGGCTAGCCTCAAGCTCACAGAGATTCCCACCATACCCAGCCTTGTTTTTTGCTTTTTTTGTTTTTTGGGTTTTTTTTTTCTTTTTTTGAGACTATATTGCTCAGACTGGCCTATAACTTATGATCCTCCTGCCTCAGCTCTGAGTTCCAGGATTACAGGGATATGCTGCTATGCCTGGCCCTTCTAGCTGTTCTGGGAGGGCACCCATCCAGAAGGCCTCTGACTGAGCCACCTCCCAGAAACGATGCTTCTTGGCACTGTTGCCTTGTGGTTGCATTTTAATATGAACAACAGTCAGCCCCTGGCAGCAGCTTCTGGGATGATTGGGAGTGAAATGAGAACCCAGCCATAGAAGAGTCACCTATTCCCGTCCGTGTAGAGCCATGTGCAAGGCCTTACGAATGATCAGCTATGGAGAAGCATGACTCCCCAGCCACAAGGCACACAGCTGCAGGACGGGGCTCATGGTGCCCAGGAATTATGTCCAGGGACTCTAGCAAAGCACATTTTCTTCCTCTGTTTCCTTTTCCATGACATTGTGACCCCACTGCAAATCCCACAAGGGCCATTCTGTTCTTTGGACTCGGGCCCTTGGTACTTGCTCCTGTGGGGATTGTCTGAGCCTCTACGTCACCATTGTACTACTGCGCTGAGGTCCAGGTAATGGTTATTTATATTGGAGCTTGATTCTGCCGGTGGAAGTGGGCAGCTGGCAGGTAGAGATGCAGGGCCTGTACCATGGCTGAGTGTGATTCCCAGCCCTGCCCCCTCCCGTGTGTCCAGAACCCCGACAGGGGCAGGGCTCAGGGCAGGGCAGTTGTGTGAAGTGCGGGTGATTGCTTTGTCCTTGTTAGCCCTGGGGCTGGCTGGTGTTGGGGTATGGATTGTTTTGTTTTGAAGAGACAAAACCTTTGGATTCTTATCTATACTGTGTTCCTTTTACTTTGAGGATGTCAAGCTGGGCACAGTGTCCTTGTTTTGTTTCTGGTGTCAGAGAGGAAGGGCCCATTTGGCTTCTCTTCCCGGGTCACAGACTGTCATCAAGGGGGTCGGGTAGGAACTGAAGGCAGGGACACAGAGGAACACAGCACCCCCCTCACTGGTTCTGTGGTTCACATCCAGCCAGCTTTCTTTCCCTTTTTTTTTAATTTTTATTTTTATGTGAATTGGTGTTTTGCCTGCATGTATAACTGTGCAAGGGTGTCAGATCTTGGAATTACAGACGGTTTTTAGCTGCCATGTGGATGCTGGGAATTGAACTCAGGTCCTCTGGAAGAACAGTCAGTGCTCTTAACTGCTGAGCCATCTCTCCAGCCCCCAGCCAGCTTTCTTATACAGCCCAGGCCCACACATAGGGCTGGCACTGCCCACAGTGGGTGGGGCCCTCACACGTCAATCATGGGTTAAGACAGTCCCTCACTGATATGCCCACAGGGCCATCTGTCTAGACAATTCGTCCGCTAAGTCTCTCCTCTCGGTGACTCTCCCTCCGCTTTGTCAGGTTGACAGTTAACGCTAACTAGACATGACTATGTGGATGACCAGAGCACTTGGGAGGAGGAAGGAGAGTCAGTTCAGAGTTATCCTCAGCTACATCCTAGGCTTGAGGGTAGCCTGGACTACCTTTGAAAAGGAAAAGGAGATTAGCGAAAGCGTGAGGCGGGCACGGTGGCTGTCCACTAGAAGACTGGCTCGTACCATCCAGAACTTCTCTCGTACATGCTCCGGGCTTGAGGTTCCGCCCCCTGCTCAGGAAGCTTTTCCTTCCTTTTTGTGCTGGGAATGGAATCTGGGCCTCGGGATGCTAAGCAAGCGCCCTACCAGTGAGCCCCAGCCCCGCCCGTGAATCAGGTCCCTGGCACTGCCGTGTTCCCACGTCTCTGTGAACTCTTGTCTGTGCTGTGTCAGCCCTTGCATCGTCTGAACTTCCTTCTCCAGTTCTCAGTCTTGGGAAGCCACTGTCGGTCTCTGCCTGGTGTGTACATTAGTGGTTTGCACCCTGGCTTCAGAGCTCATCTTCAGGAAGGAGTCTTGGGTGCTGGGTTGGGAAAGTGTTCTTCAGGAGCAGTGTATTTGCTTCTGGTGGGGTTGTTTTGTCAGCTGTCACCATGACAGAGTGCCCAAGGTAATCAGTGAACAAGGAGAAAGGTCAGCTGAGGCCATGGCAGAGCCACCCTCTGCAGGGTGCAGGCGGTTGCTGCTCTTGCACGGGACCCCAGTTCAGTTTCCAGCACAGCTTATACCACCTGTAACTCCACTCAGGGCCTTCCTCTTCTGGCTTCCAGAGGTACACACACTCACACCACAAATAAAATGCTTTTATATATTGTTAGTTTTTGTTTGTTTGTTTCGAGACAGGGTTCTTCAGTGTAGCCCTGACTGCCCTGGAATTCACTATGTAGACCGGGCTGGCTTTGAACTCACAGAGATCTGCTTGCTTCTGCCTCCTAAGTCTTGGGATAGAAGGTGTGTGTCACTATACCTGGCAGTATCTATACATACATCTACATATAGATGTATGTGTTTATGCGTACTGCCTTACACCTGTTCCCCTCCGCCACAGCCTGACATAAATGGCCCGATCCCCATGCTGTCCTGTGCTCTGCAGCCCCGAGGCTCCCTTTCTGTCCTTCACTTGAGCCATCATCTGTGGTGTCGGAACCCCTGGGTCCTTGGAAGTCAGCTCCAATCACTTCCTGTCTTTGTTCTCCTCATTCTGGAGCCTAGGATGCTCGTTCTAGTTGGGGTGTGTGTCTGAGGTGGGGGGACGTCTCCCATTCATTCAGTCATTGGCTGCTGTCAATCCTAGGCCACACCCTTGGCATGGCGTGTGAAACCCTGCATGCTCGAGCCCCTCTGCCTTTCCTGGCACACTTAGCTTTTATGCTTCAGCAAATGGAGCTGCCTGCACAGCGAACACTCAGGGACTGGAATCCTGTGCGCTTCGAGATGCTGCATTACCCTCCATGACTCCTGATGTTTGGCTCACACAGCCTGATGCCTTCCCTAGCTTCTCACCCACTTCCTGTTTCTGCCTCAGTGAAACAAACAACTGCAAAAGGGCAGTGTGGACAGGCCTCAGCGGGGCTGAGCAGGCCCACCCATGCCTTCGCCCTTAGCAGCACCTGAATCCCCTGGAGCATTGTCAGGAGAGAAGGGATTTAGTCATTGAAAGGCCCTCAGGGAGGGCAGCATTGCCATGGTCTGCGATGGCAGAATTGTGTCCCTGGGTGGAATTTCGGAAGTCAGCTGGAGCACCTCCCTGTGAGGGTACATCTACCCATATCCTGTGTGTGGAAACCCATTACTTTTCCCCAACAGCTCTGAGTGTGGGTCCCTGATTAAACACCTATGTGTGCAGTGCTGTGCTTAGTACCATTGCCACTGATGCAGAACTGCTCATGTCGCAGTCCTTCCCAGAGCAGAGCTGGCTGCGGTGCAGGTCGGTCATTCTGCGGGATGCCTCTGTGTGTACCTTTGCCTATGACAGTCCATGGATCTGTCACAAGTTGTTTTTTCTCTGAGGCTGAGCCGCAGGGTGATGTCTCCTTGGGCGACTTGGAAGCACAGTCCCAGGCTGCGATGACAGCCTAGCAGCATCTCCCTCCAGTCTTGTGACAGTAGGCTGTGGGTCACCATTGGCTCCTCGCCCTTCCATATCCAGCTTTTTGTAGGAGAGCAGCTCACAACACTGTGGGTCAGGACCCTGGGGTGGGTGAGAGGCGCTCACTCAGAGTCTACTGCAAAAGACAGAAAAAGGGAAGCGACCTGGATCCGTGGCTGGAATGGCAGCGAGTGGGCTCCCCTAAGTCCTGCACACCCTCCTGCGGTACCATTTTTAGGGTGTGGCTGTGCTTCTCATGGTCCAAAATGGTTGCCATGGTTCCAGCTATCTCCAGAGGCACTAGAAAGAAGAAGGAAGGAAGAGAAATGGTCTCATCTCTTAAGGAAACGTGAAGCAACCCTCCTCCCCCCATGCCTGAGGTTGAGGTACCTAGGGTCTCAGAGCCGTGGCTACTTATCTGTAAAGCGCCATGCAGAGGCCAGAGCACATGGAGCATTCACTGTTGACACTGATGTCTGCATTTCCTTTCTCGTGTCCCAGGCCCCCGGGGAGGGTTATGGCCTCTGCTATCCCTGGCTTTCCCTGTTCTTTGTGCTAGTTATTCGCTCCCTCTGTCTGCCCTCCAGCCCTCCTCTCTTTTTTTCCTCCCGATTTCCCGCGCGCCCCCCCCCCAGAGATGGGAAGTCCTGCTTCAGTCCCCCATCAGTGAGGGGTGAGAAAACCAGCTTCAGTTGATTTGGAGTTGGTTTGTTGAGAAGTGGTCTCTCTATATAGTCCTGGCTGTCCTAGAACTCGCTGTGTAGACCAGGCTGCCCTCTACTACACAGAAATCCACTTGCCTTCATCTCCAGAGTGTTAGTAAGGATGTAGGACACCACTCTAGACTCAAGGGATTTATAAATCAAGTGGGAATTACTAACTTACCAGAATGGCAGTATCTTCAACCATGGACATTTGCCACATGAAAAATAATAAATTTGGTGGATGGTGTAGACCCGGCCTCTTTGCTCTGCAGTCTAACCCCAGGGTTGCCTAATGAGCCTGGGAGCGGGGAGCAGCCTGGACAGGAGGAAATACGCAAGCTCCCCCGCCCCCCCACCTCAGGACCAGCATGGCTCTCTCTCATCTTTAGGATACTGCATTGGCTGTTCTTCATTGCAAAGGAGGGGGTGGGAAGTTCTTCACTGAGGCACATGGCTACCTGGAATAGAATTGGCAGTCTGTCACTGGGCAGACAGAGAGCGGATGTCAGGTAAGAATAAGCAGGGTCAGCTGCCATTTGTGAGCATTAATTTAGCGTCTCCTGTCTGCTAGGAGCAGCCAAAGTGTCCTCATTCCAGAGGACAGGCAGGGCAAGGCAGTGGGCAAGGCAGGGTGCAGGAGACCCTGGGGCAGCCTCTGGTCATTGTCAGCCTCTCCTCCCCCTCCTCCTCCCCCTTCCCTCTTGTCATGTGAAGACTTCAGTTCCTGGCCTCACGTGCCGCAGGATTTGGAATGTTTCTGGTAAACTGTGGTAGGGAAGGGCAGTTAGTTCTGGTTCGTTCCTCAGGAACCTAGACCACGACTCAGGGTGTTCTCTTAGGCTTTCTCATCTGTCACACTTTGATCCTGGCAGCTCCTCCCTTACAGAGTTATTTCAGGGATTTGGGAATGTGTCATTAATGTCCGTAGGTAGTTGTTGCACCCACATACAGAGGCCTATGTGGGATGCCACAATGAGACATGAGATTTTGTGGGCAGGAGTGTGGCAGATGTATGAAGTGGCTGGACCAGATAGAGGAATCTCTGGAGACAGCTCAGGGTGGGCAGGTCCTGACTTAGGACAGGGAGGGTGACCGAGGCCATGGTCCGGCCTGTGTGCCTGGGCTAGTGTCCCTGCACTGCCGGAGCTCCCAGGGTGGAACAGAGAGTGACAGGGTGGAAGAGGCTTGTGGGGTGAGAGCATCAGACATTAGAGTGTGCTGCTTGCCAGCACTGTACCGGCACGAGGCTTGTGCAGGACACAGCTGCTGCTGGGCACACCAAGCTCTCCAAGGCTGCTGTGGGGCGTTGAGCTAGCTAGCGGGAAATGGTTCTGGACCAGGGTGGAGATGCAGCTGGGGTAGTTTACCCAGCGCAGGGAAGCGGCCGGGTACAGGGTGACAGGAGCAGGGAGGGCCCCATCCTGGTGGAGGAGGAAAGAGCTAGGGGCGGAGAAGGCAGCATTCTGCTGGGGGCTGTAATGGTTTGTATTTGGACAGTTGGTGATGCTTCTGAACCCTCCACTTCTGTGTCAGCCTCACAGCAGCATGGACGGTTGGAGGAAGACTGCTCTGCTTCAGGAGGAAGGAGGAGGCTAGCAGGCAGGGCAGGGTCAAGTCTGAGGCCCAGCCCAGAGCCCTGGACTTGATCTGGGTGTCTTAGGGTTTCCCTTGCTGTGAAGAGACATCATGACCACAGCAACTCTTACAAGGAGGTGGCGGCTTACAGTTTCAGAGGTTCAGTCCTCTGAGATCATCATGGTGGGGAACATGATGTCACGCAGGCAGATGTGGTGCTGGAGAAACAGCTGAATGTCCTACATCTTACAGGCAACAGGGAGGTGACTGACTGTCACACTGAGGGAAGCTTGAGCAAAAGGGACCTCAAAGTCTGTCCCCTCAGCGACACACTTCCTCCAACAAGGCCACACCACCTGATAGTGTCATTCCCTTTGGGGGCCATTTTCTTTCAAACCACCACACTGGCGGGGTGGTGGGGAGAGGCAGAGGCCAGGGCTGAGACCACCCTGGTTGGTCCCCCAGGAGAGTGAGATTGTTCTGACAGGAGCAGGGAAATAAGGAAATAGGAGCAAGCTCCCATTCTACAAAGTTCAGTCTAGCCACAGGCTGGGGCAGGCCAGGGGGTGTGGCTTAGGGGTGGTTACTGGACTTCAGGAAGAAGACTTAGGATGCAGTGCTTGGCCCGTGGGATCCTGGAGTGGCTTCTGGGAGTCCAATGTCAAAGAAAAGATGGAGCCAGGAGTGGACACAGACACAAACCAAGAAGGCAGTAAGAACCCTCTGTTATCCGCCTGGCCATGGGGGTGGGCCTTCAGACAGTGCCCTGTGGACAGCCACAGCCTTGCAGACGGTGCTGCTGCCTTTCCGGCACCTCCCATCCCACCTCCACCCCGTGGTCCAAGTGCTCTGCTCACTAAAAGTTCCTGGGCTCTGCATAGCTCCCAAGGGGAGAGCTGGCCTTCTACCTTCCCCAGGTTTACACATCCACAGGGTGGGGAAACCACCTTTCCAGAAGGAAGCTGAGCTGAGCCGTGCCGGGGATGGTGGGCAGCATTGTCCCAGAGTGGCACTGGGCTCTTCACTCCCCTTGGTTCTTGGCCCTGAGCACCCAGCTTTTGGCTGTGAAACAGAAGATGGGGTGCATCCCTTGTTGGTCCTCACTAAGCCCCAAGGAGAATGCTGGGTGTGCTCACAGACCATCTTTGTCTCTGTACCTTCAAAAAAAAAAACTAAGCTAGGTGGTGGTGGCACACGCCTTTAATCCAAGCATTTGGAAGGCTGAGCCTGGAAGATCTCTGAGTTCAAGGCCAAGCTGGTCTATGTTCCAGGACAGTTGGGGTACAGAGAGACCTTTTCTTGGGGAAAGTATTACCTAAATGTGTATTTTTCAGACAGGTGTCCTGTTGCCATGCTGACCTCAGGCTCACTATGTACAAGGTTGGCTTTGAATTCCTGCTTCTTTTCCCCCAAGTGCCAGGTGCTAGAATCACAGGCTTGTCCGTGCTCTGCTGTCCCTAGAGCCTGGCCAGAACCTGTGCCTGCCTCTGCCTGGCGTCTGGGGCCTGAGCCTAGGCTCCCGGCGGCGTCCCTCGGGGTGTCCTCAGATGACTTCTGGGCAGGTGAGGAGAAGAACTCTTGATAGTCCAGGTTCAGCCTGCTTGCTTGTCTTAAAGTTGATACGTTTATTGACATAAAAATAACACGTACACAGCTCAGAAGCTGTATGGCCAGAAGGGACAGACTGTCTCTGAACTTGCAGCCCCACCCCCAGAACAAAGAGGAGTGACCGGCCCCTCCCTGCACACATGCATGCACGTGGACATCTCAGGCTTGCTCCCACACCTCAGGCTGCAAAGCTGAGCTCATCTGACGCCTCCATTTCCTCACTGGAGTGGGTGGGGCTCTCCACTATATTTCCTCAGGAGACTTTTGGATGTCCAATGATCCTCAAGCAAACATTTGTGGAATCTGAACACTAAGAAGCCTTAAACTTGGGGCTGGAGCGGTAGCTCAGCAGTTAAGAGCACTGGCCATTCTTGGAAAGAACAGGTTCAGTTTCCGACACCACGTGGCAGCTCATGACTGTCTGTAACCTCAGTGGCACTGCACCAAGTGGTAAAAGGTGCATTCAGGCAAACACTCATAAGCATAAAAATAAGTAAAATTGCAAATAAAAGGTGTTTAAAGTCGTAGACTGAACTGGGCCTTCTAAAGAGAAGGTCTTCCCAGCAGCAAGACAGGCCAGAAGGGAATGTTACAACCTAGGATTCTCTGAACCAGTAAGGAAGCTTCCAGAACGTGAAAATAGCCTTCTAGAGACTCAGAATGGATAGTAGCTCAAGAGACAGGCATCAGGCCCCACGGGTTTAATGGAAGCGAATACCTCCCAGATGGACATAACAGGAGCCAGCTCTTTTTATAGGGAGGAAAAGGATGTATATATGCATGGAGGCCGGAGGACAGCTTTGAATATGGTTCCTCGGGAGCTGACTGCCTTGTGTTTGAGACAGAGTCACTGAGAGCTTGCCAGGTGAGCTAAGCCTGCTGGCCAGTGAGCTCCAAGGACCTGCCTGCCTCTGCCTCCCCATTGCTGGGCTTACCCGGCCATCTACCATGCTAGCCCTTTTATGTGGGCTCTGGGTATTGAACTCAGGTCCCCAGGTAATGCAGCCAGCACTTTACCAACCTAGCTGTCTGTCATGCTAGCCTGAGCTAGTTTGTTTCAAGTGAGCCAGATATGAAAAAGTGGGTATTTGGGGCAGGAAGGCCACATGAGCAGAGAGAGTGTCCATGCTTTGGCTATCAATCCCTTCTGCCACTGTCTTGAACTGGTCTTTAGTTAGCAAATGCCAACATGCTAGCTCTGTGCCCAGCCCTTTGGGGGCTACTGGGAAGCAAGAGATAGCCATCACCTGTGTTCCTTTTCCTGGAGCATTGAGTTTGGGGATGGGGAGGCTCAGGAACTCTCCAAGGTTCTGGAAGGGGTCCATATCTTGACAACAAACTCCTAAGGTGAATGCAGGTACGCCTGTACTGTACCTCCGGGCAGCCAAATAAATATCAGCTGCATTAGCAAGTCAGTGTGGGAAGAGCTCTGGCTGGGGAGCTGGAGGCTTAGCTAAGCCAGAGTTTGAAGAATGAGAAGGCCTAAATCAGATTTAGTGGCCACTGAGGTGTCCCTAGCTGGAGGAAGCTATAGGTGTTGATGCCTCAAGGCAGGGAGCATCTCCTGGTGAGGTAAGATGTCAGGCCCTTACCTTCTGCTGACATTTCAGACCCGTGGTATCTCTTTCCTCTTCTCTCTCTCTTTAGATTAAGTTAAAATTTATCTCATGTGTATGGATGTTTTGGCTGCATCATGTGCAGGCAGTGCCCACAGAGCCAGAAGAGGGAGTCAGATTCCCTCAGAACTGTACTTACAGTTCTGACCCGCCACCGCGCAAGTGCTGCGAATCAAAGCCAGGTCCTCTGCAGAGGAGGCAGTACTCAACCACAGGCTCATCTCTCCAGCCCGAGCTCTCCCTTGTAGCAGGCACCTCCCCTGGGCCAGCCTCATAATCAGATTCACTTTTTATAATTGGGAGTCCAAGGCCATGTCCTGCCTTATTTGTCCTTCAGAGAACTGGATCCCTCAGCGCTTTGTGTCTGATTGGCCTTACCTGCTCTACCTTGGCCTTTCCCGGCTTACAAGGGATCTTGGCCAGCAGATTCTGTCTGCTGTGTGGTCTCCTCACACAGGTGTTTGTCCCTTTGCCGTCAAGGGCAGGCTGCCTTAGAACTCACACAGGCCTGGGCGGGTGCATTTACACATGCTCACACCCCCTGATTCAGGAAGTGACACCTCCTTACCTGAGGAGACTCTGGCTGCTGCTGGGGGGAGGCTGCCTGGGAGCCCAGCAATGGCCGGAGGAAGCCAAGGCTGACTCCAGGTTCCCAGCACTTGTCATAAATTATTCTGTATCTTTCACAACACTTTTTGAATTTTAAAAGAAGGGGCCATGAAACTGACTTTCCTCCCTCCTTCCTTCCCCCCATCACTTCCTGTGGTTTTTGGTACCTGAGACAAGAAGGGTCCCAAACCCGACATTGCTCTGAATCTCATCCTAATGGGATTACAGGCATGTGATGCCACACTCATCTTAGATTATTTTTCTGTGATTGAGTGTGAAGTTCTAAATTCGACTTCCAGAGCCCACATTAAAAAGCTGTTTGTCACCTGAAAAGCCACCGCTGAAGGTGGAGAGAGATGAGTCTTTGGATCTTGCTGACTAGCAAGTCTACTTGGCAACCTCCAGCAATTGAGAAACCCTTGTCTCAGAGACAGTAGATTGCATTCCTTAGGGGCCCGGCAGCTGCCCTCTCCTGACTGAGGACAGAGATCTTGGGTTCCAGGCTAGCCAGGACCATTGGGCCAAATAAAAATCAACTAGAACCAAGTGTAGCAACCATGCATTTAATCCCAGCAGAGGCCTGGAAGGATTCCCTCCCTGCATTTATGAGCCACTGGAAGCCCTCTGGGAAGTGACTGTCAATCCTGTGTCATTAGTAACTACAGATAGGAAACATTCTGCCCAGCCCGATGAACCTTGGGAAGCAGTACACCTGGCTTTGGGACCAAGCCTTCCAGCTGCCTTTCCTATGACTCTGGCAGCGCGTCCTCCCTCGACCCGAGGCTGGAAAAGTGGAGCAGCTGCCCAGGCTACTCTGCTAATTGTCTGGGGACATTCTCACCTTGTCCTTGTGCCAGTCCTTCCTTGGAGGTGGCTGCTGAGCACTCGGGTCACTCTGGACACCACACCTTCTAAGGAGGAAGAGCGGGGGTCTTCCCAGTGTCCTGTGCACCTGGCTGGTGGTCTTCTGGGAAGCAGAGTCTCCCTCGGGCTAGCTGGGACTGCTGGATGCTCCCAGCCACTCTTAGAAGGACGGCTGTGTCCAGGGTGTCCTGCAGGCAACCTTCCAGCATCCACCTTCTCCACCAGGACGTACTGTGACCCATGGAAGGGTTCCCAGACTGGCCTGTGCATCCCAGGTGGATAAGGAGAAGCCCTGCCTCCATCTAGACTACTGGGAGAGAGGAACAGGAAGTAAGTGTTAGTGGGGAAAGGTGCACAGGGCCTTGCCAAGCAGGTTAGGGTGGGTGGAGAGATACCACCTGCTGGTAGCCCCAGGATTTGGGTGGAGACTCTGGAGGAGGTGGCCAGGAAAGAGGGCTGGGACGCTGAGTGCCGAGTGACCCAGGACTGGGTCCCCTGACCTCTGCTTTTCAGCCCACTACCAGCCCACAGACCTGTCTCTTTCCCGCTAGCAGCAGCCACCAAAGAAGTCGCTCCTGAGCCCTTGGTGAGTAGAGAGGACTCTATCTCTAATACTCCTTGGCACTCTGCTCTAGAGTGCCTCATTGCTGAGCAGACCTGCTAAGGCTGAGAGAGAATGTGGCCTTTATTGTCTCGGCCACCGTGTCCTGTCACCTATTGCCGTAGCACCAAGAGAATCAGCTCTCTGGGCATCCCAGCTGCCTCTCCTGCACAGTCCACCCTTGATGGCCTTCAGGGAAGACCAGAGAGCTCTGGCATGGAGTGGGTGGCACTGTGTGGGCTGAGGAAAGCTCTGGGATTTCTCTCCTTGGTTCGTGGCCATTCTGCACCTATTACATTTAGCACTCCTGAGGGAAGCAGTGTTCACCGGTTGTCCATGTCACCCATGTAACTTCTGGTGGACAGAGCACACTTCCCTGGCATTCTGTGGAGAGCCGGGTCTGTCTTTACTGCTGGGGTGGAGAAGGAGCCGTGACCTAGGTGTGGTGTGTGAGGCGTGTGCTTTCTAATGTGTTGTACAAATGTCACTGTGTAGCTCGGTTGTCATTTCTCTATCACATCCCATGGACTCCTCCTCCTGGCTCGGCCACGCTCCCCTCCCCACAGTGAGAACGCCTCTCACTGTCTCGAGGGCTGCCATGGGGGGTCTGGGGGCTGCTATTAGGTGAGGGAGGATCTGGGGGACGACTGGATTTGGGTCTCTAGGGTACTTCTCTGTCATCTGCTTCCTTGTCCTTTGACTCACTCTGTCCCTTTTCCCTCAGGGACCAGGAAGTCCTCGAGGACTTCCTGCTTTCTAGGACTGTGGTAAGCAGCCCTTATCTTGGAAACAGACAAATATAGGCTGGTGTGTCCTTTGGCTTCCTGCCCACCCTGTCAGCACCCCCCAAGCTGCCTCGTGGGAGCTTCCCACAGCCTTTCTTTAAAGTGGTTGTGCTGTTTACTCAGTGTGAGCCTGTGCCCATGTGTGGAGACCAGAGGAGAGCTGCCTGGAAGGCGTCTCTTCTCTTCTTCTGCTGTGTGGAGCCACAGGATCGATTTCAGGTCATGGGCTTGGTGGCAAGTACTGTGCCCTAACCCACTAAGCTGTCTTGTAGGCGGAAGGTCGAGCTTCACTTCCTCACCCCGAATCAGCATGCCGCATGATATCAGTGTGTCTATATGATGATGTCAGCGTGTCTATATGTCAGTGTGCCCGTGATGTCAGCGTGTCTATATGATGATGTCAGTGTGTCTATATGATGATGTCAGCGTGTCTATATGTCAGTGTGCCCGTGATGTCAGCGTGTCTATATGTCAGTGTGCCCATGATGTCAGCGTGTCTATATGTCAGCATGCCGCATGATGTCAGCGTGTCTATATGATGATGTCAGCGT